>SZWC01005484.1:26998-40474 GCA_023375785.1 Penium margaritaceum
GGGGGGGGGGGGGGGGGGGGGGGTGTGGAGCATCCACAATGCCATTTTTTACGAGCTCGCTGACCTCGCTGCAGGGAGTATTGCCTCACCGTCCACATCGAGCCCGGACAGGTGTTGCCGCTGCTTGGCGGCCGGCGTTTCCTGTGCCCCAATCTCATCATGGTGGACCACGCATCCAGCACCACTTGGATTCTGGATGTTACCACCGTGGATGTGCACAGACAGCGGGCTGCCCGACTGGGGGCCGCCGTGCGGGTGGCTGAGCGGGACAAGGAGGCCTTGTACGCGACGGCACCACGCAGGGGACATTTCCTCCGTCCGTTGGCATGGGGGACACTTGGCGGTCTGGGAGACAAGTTCTGGACGTTCCTCTGCAGGCTGGTGCATCTCTGTCTTGCTCGCGGGCCCCGCCAGTGCTCAGCTGAGGCCTTTGAGCACTGGGCCCAGCGGGCGATAGCGATCCTTAGCCAGCACGCCACCCTCGCCGGCGTCTATGCCCAGTGTGCTGCCATCCGCTCCTACACTGTCTCCCACTCCCAGTCCCGGACCCCTTACCGGCCGGAGGTCGCGTCGGTTGCTTGGCACGAACGTTTGCGCCAAGCCTTGGCACTGTCTGACCTATGCGGGGTTGAGTCCGCTCTTGCTGACCTCTAGCTTGCATGCGCACAGTATTGTGCAGTTGGTGGCAGCTTTTATACACGTGATTGTGCTGGTCCGTGGCGGCTTTGCATGCTCCCTTTTCTCAATACATTTCTTCCACAAACATTAAGAAGTAGCAGCTAGTGCAGGCCTTGTTGCACTCCCTTTTCAGAGATTCTCTTCAAGGGTGTGCCATGCCCGAGATCCCAAAGGGTTCGGTCGACCTGATCATATCGAAGCCATGAGTCCCGCTGTGGATGGACGCACTTGGCCGCGCCCGGGTGAAACGTAGCAACTTGCTGGCGAGGAGGGCCAGGTGGCAGTAGCCGGTGTCCAAGGGGGAGTGGAGCCTTCCTTTACCCCAGCAGCACGCGCAGCCACGGGGGGCCTCATGTCCGTGCTGCAACAGGCCCAAACCAGCTGATGGAGGTGGAGACCAAAGTTGAGGATGTCCAAAGCGTGCAGAATCACACGGTTGTGTTCCTTGGCCGTCTCGCACGCGGTCTCAATGACTTCCTCCTATGCAGCTTTGCACAGGTCCAGTAGTTGGTGGAGGCTATCGCCCACACCCAGGCACTGGGCCTGGAATTCGTGCGCTCTGAGATGTTGGAGATCGGCCGTCGTCTTGCAGGAGCGATGGTCCCTTGCCCCTCCAACAACGGGCTGGTTGAGGCCAACTGTAGCATAGAGGTCCAGCAAGCCACGGTTAGGGCGTGATCCCTCAGTGGGCTATTGGATAGACCGGAGTCAAGTAGGGCTAGACTGGCGGTTCACGGGGAGGAGCAACTACCACAAGAGGTTGCGCATGCACCCAACGTGCAGTGGCACCAACAGCACCAGCAACAGAATCAGCAGCAGCCGCAGCATCAGCAGCCACGGCAACAGCAACTAGAACAGCTAGAATCCCTCCAGCAGCAACAGGAACAACAGTTGCAGGAACAGCAACACCAGCTATCGCAATTGCTGTAGGAGGTGGAGTTACAGCAGCAGCAGCCACAGCAACAGCCACAACAGCGACAGCAGCAGCCGCAGCAGCGGCAGCAGCAGCTGCAGCAGCAGCAGCATCAGCTGCAGCAGCAGCAGCAGTAGCCGCAGCAGCAGCAGCAACAGCAGCAGCAATCAAAAGAGCAGCAGCGCCAGCAACAGCAGCAGCCGCAGCTGCACCCACAGCCGCTGTCGCAGCCGCAGCCACCTTTGGTTCAGTATCACTAGCGCCGCCCTCGGCTTAAAACAGCAGCAACCGGGACGTCTGTGACCGGGCCCTCCACCCCTCCGCCCCCCTCTTCGCCGCCTCCTGCCCTGTGGCTGCAGTCCAACTCCGCTCCTGCCCCCACCTCATCCTCCCCCCTCTCCCTCCGTCTGCCTTCTCTCCCCTTCCTCTCTCCCCCCCCCCCTACCCTAGGCCCAACCCCTCGCCACGCTCTCCCCGGGCTCCGGCCCTCCCCCTCCCCCTCCCCCCCCCTCTCATGCGTGGCTTCGCCTCTCCCCCACATTGGATCTTTTTCGACGGTGCTGTGGACCTCGGCCAGGAGTGCCGGGGGGGCGCTGGTGCCATCCTCTTTGACCCTGAGGGGCCCCCTCCTCTTGGCATGGGAGCGGCTCGCCAGAGCTGCCATCAACAACGACGCAGAGCATGCCACGATACTCCTAGGCATTGGCCTGGCATGGCAGGCTGGTGTGGCGGAGCTTGTTCTTGTCGAAGACTCGTGTCTCGTGGTCGACCAGATGCAGGGGGCAGCGTGCGTGACTGTGGACTGCCTTTGCACCTGCCGTGACCATGCACGGGACGCCCTGGGACCGCGGGAGTAGCAGCATCAACAGGGGCAGCAGCACTGGCCACAGCTGTGCACCGTCTACCACTGGGTCGGGCACAAGCACAATGAAGTAGCGGATGGCCTGTCTCGTCCAGGTCAGGGGCTTCCAATGCCAGGTCACTTGACATGTGCGGGCTTCCCGGACGCCCTCTGGCACCCAGGGGGGGGGGGGGACGCCCTGCTTGTCACCCAGCAGCTTGTCATCCTTCGGGTGGAGGAGTTGGCTGATCCCCACCTCGGGCCACGGGGGTCGGACAACATCAAGATCACGCCGGCGTGGGAGGCCTTTGACGCCTTCGTGTGGGAGCAGCTGGGCGGGGTGGTCCCGTCGCCAGCTAGGAGCCTAGGGCAGCTGGTTCAGGCTCCGGTGGTGTTTGCCCGCTTCTACGGGGTGCCAAGACGACGCGTGAGCGCCATCTTTGGCCGTTGCTGTGCCTGGGTGGTTTCCCCCGGCCTTCCCCCTGAGGCGCTCTATACCCGGTGGATGCTCTGTCGAGTCCCATCCCAGGAGGAGCAGATCGGGGATCCCTCATTCAGCAGTGGCCGCCGATGGCGGCAGCGGGGACACCGGTGGAGTGTCGCCCATGAGCTTCGGCCGATGGAAGAGATGGTGCTGGAGCGGTGCCTTCGCTTTGAGGCGGGGCACTGGGTGGGTCTCCTTGAGGAGGCTCTGGAGCAGGTGAGGCTGGTGGCGTGGGCCCAAGTTGTCTCTTGGCCCGTCACCCGGCAGGCAGCGGCGGAGCAAGGGACAGCAGCGGCAATGGCGCGGTCACAAGGCGGGGAGCCTGGTCCATGCAAAGATGCTCTCTCGAGCCATGCGGTTGATTGAGGATCAACCGTCCACGGCGGGCATGGCGGCAACTATGGCAACACTCCGGGAGCGTCACAACCCAGGGCGGCTACCCATGCCGGAGTGGGTCCATGGGTTCGAGGACCCCATGGGGGGCGGAGCTGATCAGATCACTGAGGAGCTGGTGGAGGAGGCATTGCGCAAGGTGCCACGCGGCTCCAGCCCGGGGCCCCTCGGCCTCACCATGGACCTCCTTCGCAAACTTGTCATCGACTCCCCCTCTGCCCTGGCCAGTGTCCGTGCCGTCCTTTGTGCCATCCTTGACGGGTCCCTACCGCAATGCGTCGCCGACTCCCGGGGCCGCAACACCCTCATCCCCATCCTCAAGGGGGGAGATGGAGCAGGAGGGTTTGCACCCAATCGCGATAGTGGAGGTGTGGCTCCGGCTGACAGGGAACCTCCTCCTCCTCCTCCACGACAAGGTCAAACTCTCATCCGCCCTGCGCCCCCTTCAGTACAGTGTGGGGGTTTCGGTGGGGTCCGGGCCGTGTTGGCGGCCAACCCGTCTTTTTGGATGCTGTGGCTGGACATCGCCAAATTGTTCAATGAGGTGGAGCGGGCCTCTACCTCTGAAGCAGTGTGCTCGTTGGGCCTGGGGCCGTGGGTCCTCTACCTTCGACAATTCTACGTCCATCCTGCTCAACTTCTCTTCTTTCGGGTGGATACCCCACCGTCCTGGAGAGCGCTTGGGGGGTGCGGCAAGGGGATCCCATGGGCCCCGCCCTCTTTGACCTAGCCCTCGGCCCGGTCCAGGAGGCGGGCTCCCGGATGCTGGTGGCGGCGGATGGCAGCAGGCAGGGCAATGTGGGGGCCTTCCAGGATGACACGACTATTTGGGGGCCTCCACAGCTCCTCGGCACTTGCATGGAAGCCATGGTGGAGGCAACGGAGCTCCAGGGGTTCTGGGTGCAGCCAGGGAAGTGCTTGTTGTGGCAGCGGTTAGGGGGGGAGGTGCTGCAGCCTCTCACGGAACTGCCCTGGGCGACTCACGGGGTACAACTCTTGGACTGCCCAGTGGGGTGGAGTCCTTTCAGGTGGAGTGGGGAGAGTGGTGGCTCCAGGATCAGGTTCGTGGTCTCGAGCAGCTTGTCCGCACGGAGGACGTCCAGGCGACGATGACGCTTCTCCGCCTAAGCGTCGTCTCCCTTGCGGACTGCTGTGCGCGAGCGCTTGCCCCAGAGCTCTGGTGGCTGCAGGTCCTTGACCACTTTGACTTGGGTGTATCGGCGACGGTTCTCTTCTTGCTCTAGCTCTAGGCAGCGGTCGAGGGGTGGGTGGACTCGGAGCTGCAGCAGCTGACGCGATGGCATCAGCAGCTGCCACTGAGCCTCGGAGGGGCCGGCTGTCTCAGAGCTCGAGACCGGGCACCCCTCGCCTACGCCTGCACGACGAGGTCCCCCTTTCACGCCCCCGCATTGGTGTTTGGCTCCTTCCTACCCGCCGACGGCGACCTGGATTTCCTCTGCCCGCTTTGGAGGCAGATCAAGCGTGAGCTGCCTCTGTCGGTGTTGCAGGCCTTCCCATTCATGGAGGCCTTGCGTCAAGGCGGAGAGCCACGGCTTTACCAGCAGCTCAGCACACTGTTCTTCACGAGTCGTCGGGAGCGGTGGGTGCAGGAGGCAGGGGCAGTGGCGCTGTGCCTTTGCACGTGTGATAGGCCTATCCCGTGTGGCCCCAACACGGGTTGCTGTCATCGAGTTCAGAGGAGGTGCTGGGCCACAGCCACGCGGGGGAGCTCCCTTTGGCTGCATGCTACGCTGACAGGAGTTATGGACAGGACAACTCTGGCTCTCTCAGATAAGGACTTCCGCCTTTACGCCCAACTCTGGCTAGGCCTCCCCTTGGGTCACTTGGAGCAGGTGGGGCTGGACGCGTCGGAGCCGGCTGCAGTGACACGGCAAGAGAGGGAGGGGGGTGCAGTGTGGTGCATCCACAGAGCCATTCATGACGAGCTCGCTGACATCCTCCAGGAGCATTGCCTCACCGTCCACGTCGAGCCCGT
The DNA here is from genome assembly GCA_023375785.1 of Penium margaritaceum. NCBI lineage: Eukaryota > Viridiplantae > Streptophyta > Zygnematophyceae > Desmidiales > Peniaceae > Penium > Penium margaritaceum. Next base: position 32,304 of record SZWC01005484.1, read on the forward strand.
GCAGGTGTTGCCCTTGCCCGACGGCCGGCTTCTCCTGCACCCGGATCTCACCCTAGCGGACCACGTGGCTGGCACCACCTGGGTTGAGGACATCACCACCGTGGATAATCAAGGGCAGCGGGCCACCCGGCCGGGGGCCGCCGTGCGTGCCGTTGAGCGGGCCAAGGAGGCTTTGTACGCGACGGCGCCACGCAGGGGACACTTCCTCCGTCCGTTGGTGTGGGAGACCCTTGGCGGCCTTGGAGATGAGTTTTGGACCTTCCTCCGCCGCCTGGCGCAACTCTGTCTCGCTCACGGACCCCGCCAGTGCTCAGCTGATGCCTTTGAGCACTAGGCCAAGCGGGTGGTAGCAATCTTGGCACAAGGCGCATCCCTCGCTGGCTTCCGAGCCCAATGTGCCGCCATCCGATACTATACTGTCTCCAACTCCCTGTCCCAGGCCCCTTGCCGGCCGGAGGTCGCGCGGGTTGCTCGGCGCGAGCGTGTGTGCCAAGCCTTGGCACTGTATGACTTATGCAAGGTTGAGCCCACCCTTGCTGGCCTGTAGCTTGCAAACCCACCGTATTGTGCCGTTGGTGCCGGCTCTTATACCACGTGATTTTGCCGGTCCGTGGCGGCTTCGCATGCTCCCTTTCACAAAAATAACTCCGCCCCCCCCCAAAAAAAAAAGAAAGAAAAAGAGCTCTCCCTAGAGCTAGACATTGCCAGGGGATCCTCACCACTCATCCTCCTGGGCATCTCTGGTAGGAGACAGGCTGGAAATGACTGCAATGTCATGTGCCATTCCCTGAGGCTAAGGGGAAAAATCAAGGACGAACCTTGGCAAAACCTTCCCCACTCTCGTGGTGGACCAGGTAAAGAATTCAAGCAGTAGATGAAACATTTGGTGGATGTTTGAGAGAGAGAGAGAGAGAGAGAGAGAGAGATAGAGAGAGAGAGAGGGAGAGAGAGGGAGGGAGAGAGAGAGAGAGAGAGAGAGCGAGAGAGAGAGAGAGAGAGAGAGCGAGAGAGAGAGAGAGAGAGAGAGCGAGAGAGAGAGAGAGAGAGAGAGCGAGAGAGAGAGAGAGAGAGAGAGCGAGAGAGAGAGAGAGAGAGAGAGCGAGAGAGAGAGAGAGAGAGAGAGCGAGAGAGAGAGAGAGAGAGAGAGCGAGAGAGAGAGAGAGAGAGAGAGCGAGAGAGAGAGAGAGAGAGAGAGCGAGAGAGAGAGAGAGAGAGAGAGCGAGAGAGAGAGAGAGAGAGAGAGCGAGAGAGAGAGAGAGAGAGAGAGCGAGAGAGAGAGAGAGAGAGAGAGCGAGAGAGAGAGAGAGAGAGAGAGCGAGAGAGAGAGAGAGAGAGAGAGCGAGAGAGAGAGAGAGAGAGAGAGCGAGAGAGAGAGAGAGAGAGAGAGCGAGAGAGAGAGAGAGAGAGAGAGCGAGAGAGAGAGAGAGAGAGAGAGCGAGAGAGAGAGAGAGAGAGAGAGCGAGAGAGAGAGAGAGAGAGAGAGCGAGAGAGAGAGAGAGAGAGAGAGCGAGAGAGAGAGAGAGAGAGAGAGCGAGAGAGAGAGAGAGAGAGAGAGCGAGAGAGAGAGAGAGAGAGAGAGCGAGAGAGAGAGAGAGAGAGAGAGCGAGAGAGAGAGAGAGAGAGAGAGCGAGAGAGAGAGAGAGAGAGAGAGCGAGAGAGAGAGAGAGAGAGAGAGCGAGAGAGAGAGAGAGAGAGAGAGCGAGAGAGAGAGAGAGAGAGAGAGCGAGAGAGAGAGAGAGAGAGAGAGCGAGAGAGAGAGAGAGAGAGAGAGCGAGAGAGAGAGAGAGAGAGAGAGCGAGAGAGAGAGAGAGAGAGAGAGCGAGAGAGAGAGAGAGAGAGAGAGCGAGAGAGAGAGAGAGAGAGAGAGCGAGAGAGAGAGAGAGAGAGAGAGCGAGAGAGAGAGAGAGAGAGAGAGCGAGAGAGAGAGAGAGAGAGAGAGCGAGAGAGAGAGAGAGAGAGAGAGCGAGAGAGAGAGAGAGAGAGAGAGCGAGAGAGAGAGAGAGAGAGAGAGCGAGAGAGAGAGAGAGAGAGAGAGCGAGAGAGAGAGAGAGAGAGAGAGCGAGAGAGAGAGAGAGAGAGAGAGACAGACAGACAGACAGACAGACAGACAGACAGACAGACAGACAGACAGACAGACAGACAGACAGACAGACAGACAGACAGACAGACAGACAGACAGACAGACAGTTGGAGACAGAGGCAGAGACAAAGAGCAGTCTTCCCAGCTATCCCCATTCAGCTGGACGCATCCGCCTTCCCAGCTACCATTTTGGTCACTGTTAGTGCTCCTTCTATCCTGTCCATGTGGATGCCTGTGCACGTTGCCCTTCATACAGCCCACCTATTCTGCATCACCACTGTACCCTTCGTTTGAAGGGTGGCTGCTCCCACGTTTCCTCTCATGGATATATTCATGACTCTGCGGATAACAACCATCAAAGGCCAATTGCCTGGGCAAGTGGATGCTATTCAGTCTGCGGCGCTAGTGGCAGCATCTTGCCAGAACCCTGCTGAGTGTCAGATATTCCGCATGATGAGCGCAAAAGGCGGTGGTGGCGTCAGCCCTTTCACTCGTAGTCCACAACAATGAATCTCGTTCAGAGTGCATCTGGTTCTGGCTGCTAAGGCGTCAAATGGGGACGTTGCGTTGCCCTTTGACCAAATTGTGATGAAGATCGGCAGCGGTAGAGATATTGAGGTCATGCTTGCCTTGAAGGTGGACATCACCCAATCCCCTGTGGTTCAGAGGTGCATCAAGTTTTGGGTTGTAGCCCTGTGACCCGCTTTGGAGAGAAGATATTGGAGAGAGTCTGGAGGAGTCCATGTGGAAGAGAAGGAGGCAAGCAGAAGGCGTGGTGGCCGTCCTGAAGGAGGCCATCCGTCACGGGACACGTTGTGAAGGGAGCACTAGCGGTAGTCTTTAGTAGGTGCTGTATGGCGCACGTGCGTGTCGAAGGGACCACTGCAGGAGGGGGGAGGGGGGGTGGGGATGTCATGCTTTCCTCCACCTAGCTGTGGAACCAGGGAACTGCAGGAATGGACCTGTGCATGGGACCTGCAGAGAGTCCTTGTAGGAGCTCCTGACTACCATGGTGAAGGCTGACAGTGGAGGGGTTGATCACCTCACGGGAAGGGCGGTGAAGAAGGCTGGTGTGTAGGCATTTTTCTTCCATGGAGATGCTATCCTCTCATGGTTGCACCAGGGCGTCAGCTTTGTGTAATGTGCATGCACAGGGGTCCTTCCAACGTGGACCTTGCTTTCATGGGAAGGCAGTGCTGGCCACCATGCAACAGTGGCTACCATGACCCCGAGGCCCATGTTGCAAGGACCTCCTCGCGGGTGCTTATGAAAGTATGGGAATGACCAGTGTGTTTTTTCTGGGTGAGATGTGAGAGCAGAGGTGGGCACATGACCTGCTGCTTCTTGTGGCAATGCCATCTTTTGATACCTGAATGTTGACGAGAACATTCTTTCACACACACACACACACACACACACACACACACAGAGAGAGAGAGGGAGAGATAGAGAGAGAGAGACAGAGAGAGAGAGAGAGAGGGAGAGAGGGAGAGAGGAAGGGAGGGAGAGAGATAGAGATAGATAGATCGATATAGAAAAGGAAAGAGAGAGAGAGAGAGAGAGAGAGAGAGAGAGGGTGAGAGGGGGCAGAGAGAGAGAGACGGAGAGAGGGAGGGAGGGAGAAATGGAGAGAAAGAGAGAAATACAGAGAGAGAGAGATGGAGAGAGAGAGAGAGAAAGAGAGAGAGAGAGGGAGAGAGAGAGAGAGAGAGAGAGAGAGAGAGAAAGAGAAAAAGAGAGAGAGAGAGGGAGAGAGATAGAGAGAGATAAAGATAGAGAGAAGGAGAGATGGAGAGAGAGAGAGAAAGAAAGAGGGAGAGTGGGAGAGAGAGAGTGAGAGAGAGAGGGAGAGAGGGATAGAAATATAGAGGGAGGGAGGGAGTGAGAGAGAGAGAGAGAAAGAGAGAGGGAGAGAGAGGGAGAAAGAGGGAGAGAGAGAGAGCGAGAGAGAGAGATAGCAAGAGAGAGAGAGAAAGGGAGAGAGAGAGAAAGAGAGAAAGAGAGAGGGATAGAGAGGGAGAGAGAGAGAGGGAGAAGAGCGATAGAGATAGAGAGGGAGAGAGAGACAGAGAGGGAGGGAGAGAGAGAGAGAGAGGAAGACACACACACACACACACACACACACACACACACACAGAGAGAGAGAGAGAGAGAGAGTATGAGGTTGCAGATGATGGGCATACCGTCCAGAGAAACTATGCAATTGAATTTCATTGAGCTCAGCAACAAGGATAGCTGGGCCGTTCAGGGTTGCTGAAGGAAAGAAAGTGGGCCAAGACGTCATTGCATCTGTGATTTCAAGGTGCTGTAGATTCTGAATTTGATGAAAGTTTCAGCGGGTGTCCAGGTTAAGAATGCATGCTGACAGAATTCTGGTTGAAGCATTTAACTCTGATTGTTAGACTCTGCAATTCAGACCATGCATGAAAAGTGCAGAAGAAGCAGTTCATTCATCTGCAACCAATGTGATTTCATCCACACCTGGAATTCTTGATATCATAACATCTTGTCAGGAAAACAACCATACAAGCACGTGCCCTCCATCTATACGCATACTTACCCAAGTCAGTCCCTGTACGACAGCTCCAAAGTGTGCTGCTATTGATCACGATTCACATGGAGACCCAGGTAGAAGCTGAGCTCTCCCATGTCCTTCATGTCAAACGTGGCTGTAAGGGAGTGCTTAGAATCTTTGAGGAGAGGCAATAAGGAAGTCATCAATATAGAGCAAGATGATGACCTGGATTTTGTCCTGTGTGGGCCCATAGACTTCATGACCTGCCTCGCTACCCACGAAACCAAGGCTAGCCAGCTTCTCATCAATCTTGTGGCCGCATGCATGCGGCGCTTGCTTCAGGCCATAGAGTGCCTTCACAAACTTGCACACATGAGCCTCCTGCCTTCTACCACATACCCTTGTGATTTCTCTATGTGCACATCTCCTTAAGGTCACCATTCAGAAGTGCACACATCACATCCATCTAGTGCATCCCCCAGTCCATTGCAGGGGCAAGAGCAAAGATTGCACAGATGGAGGGAAACTCTGCAACTGGTACGAACGTCCCAGTATAATCCACACCTTCAGCCTGCATATACCCCTTTGCAACCAGCCGTGCTTTGTACCTGAGCACCTTACCACCAGCACCGCGCTTACGCCGGAAGATCCACCTACAATTCAACACCCGGCTGGCACATGGAGCTTTCTCGAGAGTCCAGGTCTTGTTCTTCATGAGTGCCTTGTACTTCTCATCTACTGCGATATGCCAGTCTACTGTATTGTCACTATGCGTGGCTTTGCTAAATGTCACAGGGTTGTCGGCGACGGCGAGGAAGAGGAGCTCAAGGTCAAAAGACTCTCGTGAAGATGAAAAACTACACATGTTCAGCAGCTCCTCCAGCAGCCTTTGTTGGCTTGTGAGGTACTCAGATCACCACAGCAGCTGCACAATACCATCTGCATCATGGTTGAGGTGTGGAGACCTTCGTGGTAGCTGTTGCTCCTTGCTCGGCTGCTCCTTGTTTGCTTTGGTTATTGGCTGCTTTACCTCGTCAACTCCCTCCGCAACCCTGTCACCACTACCTTTCACACGCTTTTCTTCAGCTGCACGCCCTTTGGCTCCAGCTAGCTCAAGAGCCGATGCAACCATGACTGCTTCCAAAGGGGCCCATGTCCAACCCTTCACGTCCTCCTTGAATACCATGTCACGGCTGCGTGAAATCATGCATATGACGAGGGTGTACAGCCGGTATCCCATGGTGTCATAGCCGTGGAAGGTAGCCTTCACACCCTTGGCATCCAGCTTGTAACGGTTATTGGCAAGCACATGGACGAATGCGCCAAAACCCAACACCTTTAGGTGGGTGACAGTTGTCTCACGTCCGGTCGAGGCCTCCTCCAGCGTCATCAACGACACGACGCATGTCGTGCTCTAGTTTTTCGGGTACATGGCGGTGTTGACTACCGCCGCCTAGATATTGGTGTGAGCTCGGCATCTTTGAGCATCCTGCAGACACGCTTCATGAGCGTGCGGTTGGTACGCTCAGCCACGCCATCTAGCTTCAGTGTTACGGGTGGCGTCACCTCGTGTCGAATCCCGTGGCTCTTGAGGAAGTCTCGAAGTCATTGGAGAGGTACTTGCCTCCGCCATCAGTGCAAAGCAGCTTTAGATGCCTGCCACTCGTTATGTATAGCAGTCATCCTTGCCTTGAATGAGTCAAAACACTCATTCTTCCTTGCAAAGAAACACCCATGTTTTCCTTGACTTGTCATCAACGAACGTGAGAAAGTACAGCTTGGCTGAAAAGGACTTTGATTGCATGGGACCACACACGTCAGAGTGCACAAGAGAGAGAAGCTTAGCTACCGCCTTCCCTTCCTTAGGGAATGGAGACTGGGCTTGCTTCCCTTCAATGTAGCTCTCGCAAGCCGATTCACCGGGCTGTTTCACCTCCTTCACCTACAGGCTGCACACCATTTGATGTATGGAGACGATTGCATCGAAGCCGAGGTGTACAAGCTGGCGATGCCACAGGCCGATGTCGTTGTCTTCCACTCTTGGACCTGTTGCTGAGGCAGGTCCCTTCTATGATGCCACAAAAAGACGGTAGAGGCTATCCTCGCTGTCCGCCTTTGCAATCACCTGGCCCGCACGTGCTGAGATGATGCCGCCACCATTCTCAAATTGGACTTGCAGGCCTTGGGAGATGAGAGTGGAAAGAGAGAGCAGGTTAGCTGCCAGCCCCGGAACATTGAGCACCCTATTCACACTCATTCACATCCACGTGTGAGCACTGACAGCAGTTGGCTTGATCCTTGATGCTGAAGACATGACCAGTCATGCGCCAGTCGACAAAACGAGGCGTGTCAGGAGAAACGAGTAGACTTGCGTAGCGGAAGTAGGGATTGCGTTTGCCATTGACTTGTTTCAGCTCTGCTGCAAAGCCTTTGCTATCTGCCACGTAGACAAGACCAACAATAAGCACAGAGACAAAATTGACAGGCTGCCATGTGGCATGTACATAAATTGCTGGTAAGTGACTTCCTTCCTCTGTCCAATTTCTCTAGGAACAAAAGGATTGCAGGAGAAAGGAGGGGGGAGGGGGGGGGGCAGGTTATAGGGAAAGATCACTGGCTTGAATACATCCGCATGCCAACCTCCAACTGGCTTAGGTGGATGCATGGAGAAACAAAGGAGGGGGGGGGGGGAGCACAGAGGTAAGGTGCAGGAGGACCTGTGCCATTGGGGAACCCTGGGACACAGCTGTTGCAGAACGCCCGACAGTTCCGAGTGCAGAACCTTGACTGTTTGAAATCATTCGTTTTTGGGTCCACCCAGCACAGCGACCTCGGGGTAGGGCAACGGGTTGTGCTGTAGCTGCCTGCCAGGTCCCTGCAAACAGCCATTGCACCTTGCAGTGAATACGGGAGTATCATGATGCTAGGAGATGACTAAATTTGAAGTCTCTCTCTCTCTTCATAATAAGAGATGACAGAGGGTTTAGGCCTAGCACCAAAAGGCACTGCCCTGGAATAAGCAGGCAGGTCAGGGTCCTTGCTGAACTCCAGTTGTGAAGCACCTACTGCCCAGGATAAGCTGCAAAAACCATGAATGCCTTGTTTTTCTGTCCAAGATGCTTCTAAAAAAGAAACAGCATGGAACGGTTCTACCTGAAAATATCATGGTTAGAACAAGTTGCTCTGCTGAATACAATGATTCTGTACATTCGACTACCTTTATGTTAAACAAAAGGTATAGCAGTTGCCAAATCATGTGCATTCACTGAAAGAAATCATGCTTCCTGGCCTCAGGGCAGAGATATGTGCCAGGCTGTCCATCTGCCTTCATGAAAAAAGTGTTATTGGCCATAAAAGCATAAGCAAAGAATGCCTTGTACTGTCACCCCTTTCCTGGGCCCCTCTTAACGTACGGTATACATGACCCCACTCTCCCACATACCAGTAGAAGAATCTTTTGACACAATCATACTCCTCTTTGTGTACACCAATCGGTAGACAGGGGGGGGCAGGGGGAGGGAGAGGGACAGATAGAGACGGAGGGAGGGAGGGAGGGAGGGGGGGGGGAGAGAGAGA
>SZWC01005484.1:40525-50549 GCA_023375785.1 Penium margaritaceum
AGAGAGAGAAAGAGAGAGAGAGAGAGAGAGAGAGAAACAGAGAGAGAGGGAGAGATAGAGAGAGAGAGACGGAGAGAGAGAGAGAGACAGAGAGAGAGAGAGAGAGGGAGAGAGAGGAGAGAGAAGGAGAGAGAAGGGTGGAGAGAGCGATAGAGAGAGAGAGAGAGAAAGAAAGGGAAATAGAGAGAGAGAGGGCGAGAACAGAGGGAGGGAGGGAGAGAGAGAGAGAGAGAGAGAGAGAGAGAGAGAGAGAGAGAGAGAGAGAGAGATCATCATTTTCTCCCTTCCCTAGATTCACCGTTAAGACTGCTTCCTAATCCAAGGCGAGTTTGTTTTCCCATTTCCCTTAGATTGCTTTCCACCTCAATTGTGTAATTTCCTTGGATTTCTGGGAGTCATGCTACAGACCAGAGAGTATGAAAAGTTCAAATGCAGATTTCCAGGAAAAGTGAAAGAAGCTGCACGTACAGATGACTCAGATATTGTAAGTTGCCAAGGGTTCCTGGAATGGCTCCTCCAAGGAGGTTCTGGCTAAGATCCCTGTCACAGCAGATGAAAGCCTAGTATTCCATTAAGAATCAGAACTTGCACCAGATGTTTGTTTGTTCGGTATTGTATTTTCACCAGCAATTATCTTTCAAGGTTTCCACCAACTAATCAAGAAAATTCTGCCTCTTCCTCAGGGAAGAAGCAGAATTTTCTGACTTTTCTTGCCAGCATCCTTGTTCTTCTGTGCCAGCATCCTCAGAAATCTTGGCTTCTACCGAGTCGGGAACGTTGTCATTGTCCTCCTTTGCTCCAGTGGTATCAGCTGCTGCTGCCTCATCCTGCTGCTGAAACTGCTGGGCCAGCGTTTTCAATTACGCCGAGGACCTAGCAGGTTGATGAGTCCGAGAAGAAAATATTACAACTCCTTGATTTGAAAAGTTCCACTGAGGACCCGTGTCTTTGGAGCAAGAGATGCTTGCACCTTCGGGTTGAGGACGTGGATGAAGGTTTTTTGTTTAAAGATTTGTACCTCCTTGATGCCCGGGATTTTGTTCAGGCCAGAATGATTGAGCATGTGTTGTAACCTCATTTCAACCGTCGTGGTAGTCTTGTACACTGCCTTCTTGTTTCTTCTGGCACTGCCTTTGCCGCCAGAGTGGACTGCACTGGCCATCCTATTCAGCCCTTCACAATTTATCGTGAATAGATACATATTCCCCTCAGACATTCTGGGCTGTCATAGGCAACCTCGAAGCTTGCGGCAGATGGAGTCAGCCCCAAGAGCTGCGATGGGCAGAGGAAAAGCCATCAGGAAGTTGCCAGATTTTCCAGGAGACGGCTAGCAGGAGCAGCGGCAGTGGTGTCTGCGGGAACAGCAGCAGTAGTGGCAACTAGATCATGTCTCCCATACTGACTACAGCCGGTCGGGCAGACTAATCCCATGCGCAGGTCTTCTTCTGTCTAGGCAAGGTTGCATTAGAAGACAGCAGCAGGAGCAGCAGCAGTGGCAGCAGCAACAGCAGCGGTGGCTAACACAGGTCTCCCAGGCAAGCTACAGCTTGTGTGTTGGGGTTGCAAATGGTTTGGACTCAGTGGCGGGGTAGAGCTGGGTGGGCCACGGGTGCTTCCCTAAGAGAATTTTGGTATTTGGCCGATTTAACCAGGCCGCATTATTTGGGCCGACTCATTTTGGCTGGACCCCAATTATGACTAAAACAATTCTGAGTTTCAAGGTACGCGGCTACCCTTCCTCTATTCTCCATCCTCCCTTGTTTTCGAGCATCTGCCACAAGATTGTGGCTAGTGTTGAAACCATCCTTTCCCCACTGGTGGCTGTTGTAGAGGGTACTTGTTGAGGTTGACCCACAAAGAGTATCCCACGTCAAGTTCCACTCGAATGACCTGCAACCTGCAGCCTTCGACATGAGACTGTGACCTGCCAACATGGCTGGTAAACCACGGTATTCAATGTACCCCGGTACTGAGTACGCTTGTACCATGGTACTCAAAACCGCGGTACCCTATGCCATGTTCCTCTGCGTTTTTATTCTTTATTCTGCATCTACCGCCAATGACGTGGCACACTCAACCTGACACATTTTAGAGTTGGAAGGATACATATGCATTGTCCTTGTTTAGAGCTTGTGGGGAAGTTGCCGCACGTCGGCTCGACTTCATTCTGTCACAATAGCAGACCTGTTCTCATCAATTCAGCCAGATAGAATCGATGTATTCTGTGAGCTGAAAACATTCTAAGTGGTTTCTCTGGAAACAAAATCGGTGCTGACAAGGCCAGTCTACTTGAGGATGCATGTTCAAAGACTGGAAAATTTTCTATTGCGGTCCTCGCTCGCCAAGAGCAGGAAGCTGCATCGACTGAGTGCAGCTCCGCAAGCCATGTGGATAGTCCACATGCCAAGGGCTCAATCCCTGCACCCGCAATGCACACATGATTCAGCCCGCCAAGCTTTTTGTGGCCGACCAATTCCGGCGGAAGCGCAACAGGCTTTCGCGCGTAGATACATTTTTCTTAGGAAGCGCCGAATACATTTTTTTTACCCTGAGGAGAGAGGTTTGATGCCGCTCAAACATTGCGAAACACGGCACTAGTTCCCGCAAGGTTGGTAACAGAACTGGTAACCCTTCCATTGTACGCATGGTGTTGTTTACCTTCTGTGTACCGTGGTACACGATATACTTCGATGGCAGAAAACGGTACCCAAAACCGTACTTAAACGTTTCTGCCCATGCATGCCTCTCTTGTGATCAGTTGCAAAGAGAGGATGTACAGACTGATTGAGAAAATTCTCATTCCCTGATTTTGAAGGCATTGGATGGGGAGGGGGGGGGGGGGGGTCCCTCAACTTTTGTATTTGTGTACAACCTAGCTAAAGAACAAGTACCGTTGGCAAGCTTGCTCGGGACACTCAGTCTTTGTTGCAATATTTCCATTAGACAAAGATGTCTGCCTCCATGAACAACATACAAGTACGGAAGAGGCTGGAGACAAGAATGATGGACGGTTTTAAAAAGAGAGAACTAAACGACGCAGCCAACTAGTAGATTGTAAATACAAATAGTAACGCGTTATCGTTAGGCCCTCTATTCCTTTGTCCCTTTGTAAGATGGTACCGCAGTATAGAACCACAGTCCAATGGAGCAGTGCTACCAAAGGGTACCCTAGGAGGTTAGTAACTGATACCATGAAGGAATAAAACTGAATTACCGTGGTACAAAATTGCTGTATACCTAGGTACCGGTAGAACCGCTACCAGCACTGCCTGCGACCTGTGACCTGCGACCAGCGGATTGCAACCTGTGACCTGCAGTCTGGGAACTGCGACCTGCAACCTGTGATCTGCAGCCTGCAATCTGCGACCTATTACCTGCAACCTGCTACCTGCAACCTGCTATCTGCAACCTGCAACCTGCAACCTGCAACCTGCAACCTGCTACCTGCAACCTGCTACCTGCAACCTGCTACCTGCTACCAGCAACCTGCGACCAGCGACCTCGGACCTAAGACTTGTGCAGCCAGGGCAGCAGCAGTAGCGGCTGTAGCAGTAGAATCCACCGAGGCAGCAGCAGCAGCGGCCGCAGCTGCAGCGGCTGCAGGCACTGGAACAGGGGCAGCAGCTGCAGCAGCAGCAGCAGCAGCTACCCCTGTTCCCCAGCCTTCCCCCCTCCTCTCCTCACCCTTTTCCTCTCCGCCCCCACTTCTCCATACATTTTCTCCACACCCTCCACCCTCCCTCTCCTCCCCTTGACCCTCTCCTCCGCCTCCATACTCTTCCTTACCCTCCCTCGCCCCTTTCCAACTCACCCCCTCTTCTCCACTCTTTCCTCCGTCCCCTCCCTCATCCCCTCTTGGCCCTCCAATCCGCTAGAAAACGTTTCCTCTCCATTCCCTCCTCACCACACCAGCCTCTCCTGTTCCTCTCCCCTTCTCCCCTTGCCATCCCCCCTCCCCACCATTTCTCCACCTCTCACCTCTCACCCCCGGCCGACCTGCTTGCATCGCCCTTCTTCCCCCCTCCAAATTTCCAGCCTCTCCCCCTCCCTCCTCTACTTTCTCCTTTCCCTCCACGTCCCCTCTTCCCCTTCCCTCTTACAACCCAACTTCGTCTATCTGCCCCTCCATCCTTATCTCTCCACACAGCCCCTCTGTCCCCTCTCCTAGTCCATCATCACGGCGACCATCTCAGCGGCAGCAGCATGGGCTCTTTGTGGTGCTGTGGCTTGGAGACCAACCGGACCTTGCCCACCAGCCCGCTCCCTGTGCCTTGTGCCCTCCCTACCTTCCTCTTAGCTCATTCTCTCTCCATCACCTCCCTCCGCTGCACTCCTCCCCTTTTCTCCTTTTCCCCCCTCCCCCGTTTCTGCGCCTTTTTCTTTCCTTGTCCCCTCTTCCCTCTCTCTTTTGCTCCCACCACCCACCCTGATCCTCCTCATATGCCCCCCCATTCTCCTCCTCTCCCTCCTCTTTATTCCTCTGTCTCATCCCTCTCCCCTTCCCCCCGTTCCTCGCCCTTCTCCACTACCCTTGCTCAACTCTCTCCCTCTCACCCCGCCCCTCCTTTCCCCGCCTCCCCCTCCTCCACCTCCTCCCTCCCTCTTTCCCTTCCCTCTTCCCCCTCCCCTCTCCTCTTCCCCTTACCTCTCCCTTGTCTCCCTTTGCTGGGAGTGCTTTGGCACATGGCTGCGAGGGGCACAGCCAAGGCCCCTTCCTCGACAGTGGCACGTCATGAGGCCGGGTCAAGGCAAGCACTAGTTATGTACGGTGTTCAGAAATGGGTAAGAACTACCGCCACCAGCGACATGGACATCAACATCTTATAAGCATCCAAGAGTCGACGGAAGATTGTGTGTCGGGGGTTGCTTCAGGATCTGGTCAAGGTCTAGGATGAAAAATTCGGTCTTTTTTTAGGGTTCAGCCCGGATAACTCGGACCGAATGATTTGGCCCGAATTCTTCGCAGCACATAGCGTCTTTTTTTTTTTTGGTGTCGAAACCGGGCTCCCCAGTTTGACACCCGCTGCCCAGAAATCGAAAGGGGGGGGGGGGGAGGGGGTGTGGACTCGTCATCCGCGACCCCTCCCAGCCATTTCAGTGCTCGCACGCCGACGTAGCGCTTACTTCCGTTGCCTGCCTCCGCATTTTCCAGATCTGATGCAGGACTCCCGCTTTGGCCCGCGTGCTTAGGAGGTGGCGGTAGCGACAGGAAGCCGGCGGCAGCAGCAAGGCGCATAGACTCAGGCATCGCCGGAAGAAGAAAGCAAGCAAGCTGCGGCGGCGGCGGCAGGCTACATGTGGCTGGGACAGCGGGAGGAAGCAGGCGGCAGCAGCAGCATCTTTAGCAACCAAGTGGCGGCGGCAGCAGCAGCTTGCTAGCTGCTGCAAGCAGGTGCCAGCAGCAGCAGTTTCCAAGAGGTGCTTGCACCGGCAGCAAGATGGAGCGCGACAGCTGCACCTATGAGCACTTGTTTGAGGAGGGTGGTTTTTACAAGTGTATTTACTGTAACTGGCAGACGTCAGGCACGGGATCAAGGTCCAGAAGGAATGAGCACATCCTTAGTTTTGTGTATCGTCGGCAGAAGAAGGGGAGGTTGCATCTAAAGGCAGATGCCAAGGCATGTGAGCACCCTGACGTGCTAAAAATTCGTGAACAGGCAGAAGAGGATGCTGCTGTGGCGGCGGACATGGAGGGACAGGCTGTGGGAGGAAGTGGCGATGTCTTGTCCGGTGGCAAACAGTCCATGCCTAAACCTGGACGTCCAAGTGACTCGACACAGAAGACATTGGAAGAATTCATTGACCCTAGGGCTAGGGCCAGACTTGATGCAGCGTGGGTAGAGTTCATTCTTGAAAATAACATCGCATTTAACGCGCCGCAGAGTCGCTCGGCCAAGGTGCTGGCCCGTCTGCTCAGGGCACATAAGGGGGGGGGGGTGGCTTCCTCCTAACCGTCAGAAGGCCAGTGGTGAGCTGTTAGACAATGCAGCAGTGGAGGTGGATAAAGAGTTGGCCAAGGTGAAGAAGGAGTGGGAGCTGTACGGCGCGACAGTGGAATGCGATGGGTAGGCAGATTGCATGCAGCGCAGCTGCATCTTGGCCATGGCTGGTTGCACTCAGACAGGGTGGGCGTTGGAGACAGGTGCATGCGACCAGACCAAGCGCAAGACAGGCGAGTACATCGCCAAGTTTTTGGAGAAAACAATCGAGGGTGTGGGGAAGTCCAACTTGGTTCAGGTTGTCATGGACAATGCACGCAACAACAGAGCTGCCGAGGCAATTCTAAAGCTAAAATACCCCCACATCTGGTTCAGCAAGTGCGCAGCCCACTGATTCACCTTGCTATGGAGGACATTTGCGAGAAACGTCCAGTGGTGTCCGAGCTATGGGCTGATGTGAACAGGATCTGTGTCAAGCGCCATGGGACAATCGCAGGGGTGTTCAGGGAGCTTTACTCGAAGTTGGAGATGTTGCGACCAGGAAAGATGCCCTTCGGAACGCATTTTATCATGCTGCGACATTGGAACCAGGTCCATGCCAAGCTCCGAAGCCTCGTTATCAGCGCTGACTGGGACCGCATTCGGCAACCAAGGAAACGGTTGGCAAGATCGTGCATGATTTGGTGCTCGACAAGGAGTTCCTTGACCGTTGCAAGGCATTGGAGCAGTTGCTCAAGCCGGTGTATGACATGTTGCGCAAGGTCGACACAACCAAGGAGCACATGCCTTGGTTGTACAGTGACCTGCTGGATTGCACAAAGCTGCTCAGCGACGCTGCAAGCAAGGCTGCCCCTGTGCTGTGCAATGCTGTCATGCCTGCTCCTTCTGCGGGCAGTGCTGCCCCTCCTCCTCTGCCTACTGCATCGGCCATTGCCGCCGCACGTGCTGCCGCTGCAGCGCAGCTTGTGGAGCATGTGGATGCAGCATTGCAGGCTCGGTGGGACAACGATCTGCACAACCCCCTTGCACAACGCTGGGTATCTGCTGAACCCTGCGTGCGCAAGCGCTGAGCTGCTGGAGAATGCGGAATTGATGGCTGATTGGGAGGTCTTTACGGAGAAGTGGGAGAGGACGCATGCAGGCACGAGCGCCATGCAGCTGTCAGGGCAGATGCGAGACTTCTGCAGAGGCCAGGGAGTGTTCAACAACGAGAAGGCAAGCGCAGCTGCTCAGCTAGTTGCTCTGAGGAAGATGGAGGCCGTGGAGTGGTGGGATCACTATGGGCACAGAGCGCCTGCCCTTTGCAAGGTGGCCATGTCCATCCTTGCACAGGGTGTCAGTGCGACTAACTGTGAGCGAGGGTGGTCCGGGTTCGGCCGCATCCAGCAACGCGACCGCACATGCTTGCTCCCTGCGCGGATGCAGAAGATGGCCCATGTCTCCTACAACCGCCGCATGTTGGATCGCTACCGTGCATTGGGGACAGCAAGGGATGCGGCACGAGAGGAGGGGCGGAGGCTTCTTGCTAGTATATTTGCGGGTGCCTGGTCTTTGATCACGACAGATTGCAGTGTTGCCAGCTCCAGTGCTTCTGCAGAGGTGGGGGCTGGCACAACGGGCGTTGTGGCGGTGGCAGCTGCTTTTGCAGCAGGCAGTGCAGCATCTGCGGATGATGAAGCAGCAGCAGATGACGATGGAGAGATTGACGAGTTCGAGGAGGCTGAGGGGGTGGAGCTGGATTGGGCGGCATTTGGTGTGACACGCGGAACGGCCGTCGATGAGGATGTGCTGAGCACGACTGCAGCAGCAGATGCAACAGATGCAGCAGCAGCAGCAGCAGCAATGGTTGCAGCAGCAGCTGCAGCACCACCACCACCACCTCCACCAGCAGCAGCAACAGCAGCCGCAGCATCAGCAGCAATAGCAACAACAGCACCTCCAGCAGCTGCAGCTCCTACATATGCAGCTGTTGCTGCTACATTGGCAGCTGCTACATCGGCAGCTGCTACATCGGCAGCTGAGGCGGCAGCAACATCAGCATAGACAGCAGCACCAACTGCTAGAGCAGCAGCTCCAGCATCATCAAATCCTATAGCGGCAGCGGCAGATGCAACATCTGAGGGGGTGGCTGGAGCCCAAGGAGGGGGGTTAGCAGTGCATGCAGAGGGGTGGTTTGTCGGATCTCTATGACAATGATCCTGTAGAGGGGGTGGAAAGTTTATTGACATTCTGATTCTTGCACCTCTCTTTCCTGCTTTTTTTTTTACCCTTTTGTATCATGGGTGGCGGCATTTCCCATTCTACCAGGTGGTTGTGCCGGTCTGTGGCAGCATTGATTCTTTGTACAAAGATCACATGTTCCAATATGTATACATATTCATACATACTACATATCCACCACACTAGTGTCAATTCAAATGGGCTGTAAACTAGAGAAAAATTCAAGTCTCACGGAATGTACGAGTCCAAAAGAAGGAAAGTATGGATGAAGGAGACAGAAACTGCTGGGCAAAGAGCTGCTTGCTGCACGTAGTAAGAATGCACTCAAAGCGAGTTGAACCGGCAGGAAGAAGGAGGGGAATGTTGCAACAAATGTTCACAAAGGAAGGAACGAAGGGGGTGAGGGTGAGGGGGCCCAAGACATGGGATCATGAATCAGGAATACCATGGCAAGATACAAGATGTGGGTGAGCAGATGGCTAGTGAGAAGGGCCCTTTGCAAGATCAGAGGACAATAGAGGTGAAGCACTATGCCACTGTCTTGAACCTGCAGTCCAGTGGCATCAGTTTTGGCCTTTGGTCTTAGTAGTCAGATGTGACTGCGATTCGGGGTGAATCCCTGTAATGTGGAGGGCCTTGTCTTGTATCCTCTCACATATGTGACCAGTACTTTAGCCCGGTTGGTGGGACTTGTTGCCAGGAACATCTTAAAAACCAAGAAAAGGAAAACCCACCATTGATCCTTTGCCTGGGATTGACCCACCGGGCCCTAGGATGGGAGGCCCTTGAAGCCCTAAGCACCTGTTACTTCTTCTATTGTCTCTCTCAGTTGTGCCTTCATCACCGCCACCAGGCGGCATCTCCAGGGGACATGGCAGGTAGGGCCAGCCACTAACTTGGTGCAAAGCCTTTGAGAAGCTGACATTTGCCACAAGTTCACATTCATCCCTTGAGTATGTCTGCCTCACAGTCATCCTCATGACTGCAATGAATTCAGCATTCTCCCCACCACGTTTTCAGGAGAAAAATGGGTGACAAGTACTAAGGCACCTCAGCCCTCTGGATTCTACTGGCCCTCTTGTGACATGAATGAAGTACATCCCCTTCGCGATACAAAGAGAAGCATCATGTTGCCAGACAAAATGGGAGAGAGGGGGGCGGTACAGACTTGGACAGAGAAATGGAAGGACTAGGGAATGCAAGTTGGTGGGCGGTCGACACCGACTTGACTCTAAGCGACTTGGAGTCGATTAGAGTCAGTTAGTGTCAACCGCAATCATGGGTTTCTAAACGTGGTGTGTGTGCACGGACCACAGGCACGCTAACATCCATGCATTCCACGTGTGCGTGTGTACATCCATGGGTGAAGGATGTGTTCATGTATGTGTGTGTGTGTGTTTCCATTTGCCTTTTGAGTGCGACTGCAAACATGTGTGAGTGTGCATGAGTGCGTGCATCCTAGTATGCATGAGTGTGTGCGTACGTGCATGCATGAATCTGTAACTGCCTGTCTTCATGTCTGCCAAAAAGAGGAGACAGCAAGGAGGGAGAGAAGGAGTAGTAGGGCAAGGAGGACCAGGTGGTGGTGGAAGAGGCGGAAAATGAGGACGAGGAGGAGGAGGAGGAGGAGGAGGAGGAAGAGGAGGAGGAGGCGGTGGTGGTGGTGGTGGTGGAGAAGGAGGAGGAAGAGGAAGACAAGGAGGAAAAGTAGGACAAGGAGGAGGATGAGGATGAGGATAAGTTCCAGGACGAGAACAAAGAGAATGAGGAGGAGGAGGAGGAGGAGGAGGAGGAGGATGGGGTGGAATGAAATTCGATTGTCGCAGTGAATTTTGCATATTTTGATGCTGATTTGGGGCGAGGTC
>SZWC01005484.1:50682-70624 GCA_023375785.1 Penium margaritaceum
GGAGGAGGAGGAGGAGGAGGAGGAGGAGGAGGAGGATGGGGTGGAATGAAATTCGATTGTCGCAGTGAATTTTGCATATTTTGATGCTGATTTGGGGCGAGGTCATTTGATAACTTACAGATGATTGAGCCAAAGGTAGTTTCCCAGTTGCCAAGGGATAGTTCCAGTGATTTGGTTTGAGGCAAGGTTCCTGCATTCAAAAGACTTGGCTCAAATTCATAGCTTCTACATTCTTTGCTTTCCCACTAGCTTTATTGTCATGGCCCACTTGCTACAAAAAGCATCAAGCTTGCACATACTCCGGAGGTGCATCAACTTCCACTCGCCATCACTTTGCCCAAGGCGCCAGCACACCTGGGCATAGCCAGCACAACAAAATTGGCTCCCCCTGCCTATTTAGCAGCCATATTGGACGCCTTGACATCCAAGTGAAACCCTTTCTCCCTCAGAAGTTCTGCACCAGCCCAGCAGCATCTGCAGCTGCTGGAGCAGCTGTTGCTCACGTCTGAGTGGCTGACGCACCTGGCGATAGACATACAACAGCAGATGTGCATTTGGGGATGCAGTAACTGCTGCAGAGGTAGCAGCAGCAGCTGCTGCAGTGGCAGGGGCAGCAAAAAAAAAACCACTGCTGCCGAATAGCAGACAGCAGCACAAGTAGCAGCAGTAGACTAGCAGCAACAGCAGCAGCAGGAGAAGCAGCAGCAGCAGCAGCAGTAGCTGAAGCAGCAGCAGCAGGAGCAGCAGCAACAGCAGCAGACAAGCTGCAACTGTAGCAGCATCAGGAGACTGGGGGCAGCAGCAGGCTAGCATCAGTAGAATACCAGCAGAAACAGACTAGCAGTAGCAGCGGCAAACCAGCAGCAGCAGCAGAAGCAGTAGCAGAAGCAGGGGGGGCAGCAGATTAGCGGCTACACTAGAAAACACAGAAAAAAGTGGCAAGCAGCCAGGAAGCCAGTGCAGGGAGTCCACCAAGTGCACAACTTTTAGAGGAGGCACCCAGGCAGGGGCAACACTGGACGGAGGTGGGCATGGAGCCAACTCCTCTTTCTCCACCTCCTCCTCATCCTCCTCCTCCTCTTTCTCCTCCTCCTCCTCCTCCTCCTCCTCCTCCTCCTCCGCCTCCGCCTCCTCCTCCTCCACCTCCTCCTCATCCTCCTCCTCCTCTTTCTCCTCCTCCTCCTCCTCCTCCTCCTCCTCCTCCTCCGCCTCCGCCTCCTCCTCCTCCACCTCCAGCAGCACCCCTTCTTCTTCCTCCTCCTCCACCTCCCCCAGCGTGTGTGGTCTCTTTTCTTTCCATAGCAGAGAACATATCTATTCTTTCCATGCCTTTGAGCCTGCTGCTGACTTAGAAAGACGGGGAGGGGCGTATGTTCGATGTCCCTTGGGAGGACTTAGAGGCATTTGATGATGACAACACGACCACATGCCTTGGTGGCCTTGGACATGTTTCAAGATGTAGACCATGGGGTGCCAAAGATGCTTCGGAAGAGAGGGAAGAGGGCTGGAAGTGTTTCCTATGGTGACGATGATGATGATGATGATGAAGGAAACAAAGAGGGAGAAGAGGGGTCGGCGCCAAAGAAGAGGCGTGATTTGTTCCGTTCCTGCACCCATCCAGTGTGTGCGGCCGCACACTTGCAGGCCACTCCGGTGTGCAGGGCAGTCAAAAAAGTTCCTCCAACTCATGCAAGACATTGGTGAAAGGGAGCTACTATAGGATGCTCTCCGGATGCAGCGACCCAACAGCAAAAGGATGTGCATTTTGCTAAGGAATGGCGGAGCCGCTGTGGCCGCCGGATCAAGCAAGGAAGATTTTGAGCCTGCTGGCAACTTGGCAAGATGGGGAGGGGCGTAAGATCCTATGTTGCTCTCCACATGTTGAGGTCAAGGTCGATGTCGGAAGGTTAACCTGGACCTTCCTGGAGCCTAGGTCGAGGTCGAGTATCTATAACAGTGTTGACTTGGGAGGATCGGGATTGAGATCTAGATCGACAGGATTGAGATCGACCATGAGGCAGGGGGGGGGGGGGGGGGGGGGTGGAGAGGATTGACAGGATCAAGGAGTGGATCAAGGGCGGGGAAGGAGGGGAGAGGGTATTTTAGCCTAAAGAACAGTAGTTTCTGAGTAAAAAAAAGTTACATACAAACATGTTGTCAGTTGTCGTTAATGTATTTTCTACCCGGGTCCTTCTCTTGTTTTTGCTTGGTTGCCACTCCCCCTTCACTTACCCCATCCCCACTTGGTCAGGAAAAAAAAACGATGGTCAGCCTTGCCGTTCGCGGAAGCCTGCCCTGTTGCGAGCAGCTGGAAGCAACCTCGTTCGGAGGAAAAAAAATACCACAGTGGACCCCACTGTCGGGGTCCGTTTAGCAGAACCCAGAGGTCAGGCAGAACCCAGCGGTCATAACCCTGTGGACTGTCCGCCGCGCCCAACATGCTGCCCCAATCAGACTCTGGACGTGTGACGCTCAACGTTGAGCGTTGAGCGTCACATGTCCAGAGTCCGGCGTCCAGCATCCAGCGTCGAGACTACCGTCACGCGTCTGACATCTAGCACCCAAAGACTGGAACAAGAAAAACGAAGGTCAGCCTTCCGCAACGCTAAACGCGCCCCACCACGTCTGGGATCGGCTGGATCAAGATCGATCAATCTGCGATCCAGATCGAGCGGGTCGATTCGATCCTGAGCCCCTAGATCAAGGATAGAAGTCAACACTGGTCTTAAACCAAAAGATGCTCTCATTGACTTGAAAATTGGCATACATGTTATGCTTATGCCCTAAACTCATATCCAGTCAAAGATTCTTATTCTTTATTATTCCTCCAGTAATTTAGAGTATCACAATAATTTAGTTTGTTGTAAGCACCTTCTCCCAGGTCCTTGGGCAGTGTTTGTCTAGTTGCCCCGATCCAGAAAAACAAAAAAGAAGGAATGGTCTGTTGCAACAGTTCTCTACCCTGACGTTTCTCTGTTGACTAGTCTTTTTTCTGTCATGATAGGGTCACTGCCGCGGTGTTTTGTTGCCACCCGCATTCAGCAACGAGCGTCTAGGGTCCAGCATCCACCGTCCAGCGTCAAGCGTCTACTGTCCAGCAGCTGCCGTCCAGCAGGTACCGTCCAGCAGCTATCGTCCAGCATCCAGCATTTATCCGTTGGTGAGAAAAAAGGGGGGTGGGGGGGGGGGGACAAACCAAGTTTTCTGGCAAACTGCATCAGTTTGCAAGGTTCCAGGAACAGCAAAAAAAATAGAAAGGGGGATGTCGAAGTCCGCAGCAAGAAGAGCTAGCCAACANGGGGGGGGGGGGGGGGGGGGGGGACAAACCAAGTTTTCTGGCAAACTGCATCAGTTTGCAAGGTTCCAGGAACAGCAAAAAAAATAGAAAGGGGGATGTCGAAGTCCGCAGCAAGAAGAGCTAGCCAACAATAATTCTAAGGGTAGGTCTGGATTTGACCGAGTAAGAAGTCGGATCCAACTTCTGAAGTCGGAGACTGGAGCCGCGGTCAAAAGGTACTCGACGCCCTCTGAGGTGGCATTTGGCGACTGGTGCAGTCGATGGATATCTTGCTGTAAAAGACCAATCATGTGACGCTCCACGTCAACAGTTATCCAAGGGCGGCGCGGTTCTCCGACTCTGGACTCGGAATCCGAGTGCTGAAGTCAGATCCACCCACCTTGCTGCCAAATCCAAACGTGCCCAAAGTGTTGGCTTCGGGGGTGCGTCAGCCGACCTTGACAGCCGTTTGAGGTCGACGCGCCGACTCTAGACTCAGCGGGTCAAGACTGAGAGCAACATAGTTATTTATCTATGTCCTTGGGAGGACTTAGAAGCATTTGAAAATGGGCAGTTTGATGATGACTACACGACCACATGTGACTTGGTGGCCTCGGACATGTTTCAAGATGTGAACCGCGGGGCGCCGAAGATGCTTTGGAAGAGAGGGAGAGGAGTGGAAGTGTTTCCGATGGTGACAACAATCACGACGAAGGAGACAAAGAGGGAGAAGAGGCGTCGGCGCCAAAGAAGAGGCGTGATTTGTTCCGTTCTTGTACTTCTGCAGGTAAGGGATGCAGGCAAAGAGTTTGGCCCAGAGCATTGCACACATGCTTTATGTCTCAGAATTGGTTATCCTCGTTGCCAGAACCGCTACTTCCACATGGCGCTTCACTTGGCAGGCACACCAAATATGTGAAAGCCACCAAGCAAGTGTCGACTGAAAACACGTTGCTATTTAACAAGAGTAAGGGCGTGGAGGAGAGACTACTCCCAATTTGACACTCGTTTGAGTCACTCGGCTGCACCTTGCAGAGTGACAGGTGGGCCAATGTGTATTGGCGTGCCATCCTAACTGTTCTTGTTGTCCACGCTGATGGTGCGGTATTCCTCTTATCTGATGATGCGGGAGGGAAAACATGGGATGCTGAGCACATTGTCAGTCTCATGTGCAACACAATGACAAGAACGGGCTGCAAAACGTCATGCAAATTGTCATGGATGATGCATTGGAAAAGCAGACAGCTGTGCTGCTTCGTGCACAGGAATCCTACCGCCATCATACATAACCAATCACCTCACACTTGAAATTGTGTACAGAAAAGTGAATTGGCGGGCATCGCGGGCATTTGCAGTCAATGTGCTGCGATCTGGTTCCACATCGTGGTTCACTGTGCGGCTGCAGATCCTCGCCCTGAGAAGGATGTTCTCCCGTTGGCGCATGGACTGAGGTTGCCGAGGGCCGGATTGTTGGCGCTTTATCCGTCGTTTGGCGGCGTTGTGCCTCAAGAGGGGTCGGGGCAGGCGCAGCGAGGCGGACCAGCCGGGGTGGTCGGCGCGGGCGGTGTCCTTGTTCGCGCAGCGGCTCTCTGTTGCTGGGATTCGGCAGCAGTGTCATGTGCTCCGCGACTTCGGCTTGTGGCGTGGCGGACTGGACCCGGTGCTGGGCAGTGTCAGGCCTGTTGAGCTGCCGCGGCCGTGGCCCCTTGGCCCTGTTACGCTGTCTGACCTCTGTTACACTGTGACATTGGACGGCGAGGAGAGTCTCCTCAGTCATTGACGCTTGTTTCCTTGCTTTTCCTCCTCAGCTTCTTGTGCCGTGGGTGACGGCTTTTGCATGCTTTCATACCCCGTTGATGTGCCGGTCAGGGGCGGCATTTGCATGTTCCTTCTCATTAACCAAGATTTTCCTCGGGAAAAAAAAAGCTGAATTGGAAAGTGACAAAAGTGAACATTGACCATTCGCAAAGCTTCTCTATTTCATATAAGTACCCGAACTCTTTTCATTTTTGACAAGGACTGTATTTCTGGGCCCTAGGCACATGCATTCATGTTCATAATTGTTGAAAAATCCATGGATACAGTAATACACTTTTTGATACTCTGATTATGTTGTGTGTGAATTTTGGTCAATTAACTGTACCTCTCCTGTACAACGTTATGCGGATTCCTATGAGAGACTCAAGTCTCTGTCCACAGTGGGGATGACTGTGTACACCGGCAGCATGCTCTCACGCAGGAATCACACATCCATTCACCATGCCGCATCAATCAGGACCTTTGCTTGCAGAATTCTTCATCCCTGATCATTTGTCCTGACCACCTTCACACCCTGCCAAGCATGAGTAGCAATGACCTGTCCAAGAGGCCCACAAAGCTTAACGTAATGGTTGATCATCAAGTAGTTTGTGGAAAAGAGCATGTGACCTGGGTGCAAAAGATGCTTGACATCTCCGGCATCCTCCAGCTGTACAGAAGCTGCTCGGTTGCACAAGTTGTCCACCAGGAATGCCATCTTCCGGGTCACCTCCTTCAACCCTTGCACAAACAAACGCATGTGCTCCAATTCTTTGTCCAACTTGTGTGCAATGCACATAGTGTACAGCACCTCACCGCCATGGAGGCTAACTTAAGGTGAAGGAATCTGAAAGCAAAGGTCCTGATTGATGGGACATGGTGAAAGGATATGCACATCCTGCGTGAGAGCATGCAGCCACTGTACACAGTCATCCACACTGTCTACAGAGACTTTAGTCTGTCGTAGCAATCCACATGACGTTGAACAGGGTGGTGCAGGTCTATTCGTGAGTGGAGCCATGGACATCCACTGGATAAGGCGATTTTTCAAGCACAGTGAGCCAATTTGGGCAAGTGGGCTTGTCTGATGATCGTCCCCAGAGACCAGGTGAAGCACGAGTGGAGGGAAGGATCAAACAGACAGCCACAGTGCCACGGGCAGAGGAGGAAGTGACATGACCAAGACGGGAGGGGAACGTGTGAGACTGCCAGTGTTCAATCCAGGGACGATCATCAGACAAGCCCCCTTGCACACCCAACCATGCAAGTTTGGGGTAGAAGGAGTATTCTCGAGCAGTGTGGGGGCACACACAGGGTGGGTTGCGCTAAGGACCTCTACCCTAATGACCATAGCGCAGTGGACACTACGTTGATGGTTTTTTTCAGCCTGTGGCTGACATGAAATATGTTTGGACTGTCACACGTAAAGATGTTTCCTTGAGAACCCGGCGAAGCTGGGGGAGGATGTGACAAAGGAGGCAGTGAGAGTGCTGTTGGATGATGGTGACAAGACGGAGGAATGGTGGATGAGAGGGGGGATGTGGAGCATGCCAAAGTTGTGTAGCATGTTCAAAGCAGCTCAATGCACAGCCATTGACCTCTTCAGAGTGTGGGCACAACTGGTGAATGCACGCCCTCATCCACAACAAGCGCCAGAACTGCCTGCTACCGAAGAAGGCAGAGCACCTTGTGTACGTCAACCGCAACCTGTGCATTCTCTGCAACCTCTCCCAGCGCAAGCCTCAGATAGCTGAGATTCCAATGACACCCTTGCCCAGAGCTGAGGAGGAGAGTGAGGTCGTGGATGTGGGCGGTGATATTGACAGCAGTTAAGGTCCGGCTTTTTGTATCTCACGTGCCGGGCAGGACCTGTAC
The DNA here is from genome assembly GCA_023375785.1 of Penium margaritaceum. NCBI lineage: Eukaryota > Viridiplantae > Streptophyta > Zygnematophyceae > Desmidiales > Peniaceae > Penium > Penium margaritaceum. The sequence continues at coordinate 57,632 of SZWC01005484.1, forward strand.
ACTGCCAACGTGGAGCCACAAGGCATTGTGCTACACGATGCCGAAGGGTTTGACAACTTGGGAGCGGCATCCACATTGGAAAGTGGTATGGTGCCGGATGAGGAGGCAGAAGACATCGATAAAGACTCCGTAAGTGACTGGTGTGAGGTCCAACCTGAGGACTCCATTCCTCTGCCCACACACGCATTGAAGCAGCCAACCTCACTTTCAAAGAGTCGACAGCTCTTACTGTTGACGGACTGCTGACAACGCGCACCCCACGATGAAGGCATCTTGTCTTACAACAGGGCAACGAATGGGAAGATGGAGAGAGTGAGCAAGCAGGGAGGGAGGGTGCAGATGGCAGCCAAGAGGCCAGATGGGGTGCGACGGTAGCAGCAGGAGTGAGCACAGATCAGAGTTCTCTTGTCTCTCATGTGGAGGGTGGAGTGGGTTCAGAGAACTCTGACAACCCTGTGGAATTGGTTCACATCAACCACCCACACAGCATTGGAAAACACCCACACAGCTGGTTGCGGGTGGAGTGGGTTGAGGGTGGAGTGGGTTGAGGATGGAGTGGGCTCAGAGAACTCTGATCTGTGCTCACTCCTGATCACCCAGTGGAGTTGGTTCACATCAACCACCCACACAGCATTGGAAGAGCAGATTTGTATGTGTTAGGCGGTAGGGACCAAGGGTGCAGCTCTGTGATTGCAGGCCAGCCCTACAGGTGCAAGGGACCGTCTGGATCATTCTTCTGCAGACTCTCGTCTCCAGGTCCAGCTTTGGTTGGGCGTGCATCTTGATTACTTGGAGCATCATGATTTGAATGAGCTTCTTCCATCTGAAACTACCCAGAAAGGAAGGCTCTGGAGCCACAATGCCTTGTAGCTCCGAGACGAGCTGGCGGAGACATGTGGAGAAAACTTGCCGGGGGTGAGAGTGGAGCCAAAGGGGTATCTGCAGCAGCCGTATAGGTATGTGGGAGAGCTCCAACCTGAACTCGTCCTCTATAACTCGGTCACAATGCTGTGTGGGTGGTTGATGCGACAACTGTGGAAGCCCAGGGCTGCAATGCGCAAGAGGAGGGTGCAGTGTTGTGGGTGGCTGAGACCATGAAGGAGTAAAATAAGAGGCAAATCTTGGTCAGAAGGTGCACTGTGGGCCATGTACCGTGGCGTGGGAGACTTTTGGTGGGTTGAGCCCAGATTGTTGGTGGTTCATTTTGTGGTTGGCAATCATATGCATAGAAAGGCGCCCGCATCCACCAATGGAGGCGGATCAAGCAGGCTGGGCGGCCTGAGCAGTGACCCTCTTTGCTTAGTGGCTCATCTTTGCTGGCAGCAGTGCAGCATCATTCACAACTACACGCTCCTTTGCAGAGGGCCTTGCCTGAGGCCGCCAGAGGACCCATCTCTTTCTTCTCACAGGGCTTGGCCTCTCGGCTCTCTGACCTTGTCTGACTTGTGTTACACAGACCCTCTAAAGGATTAGTAGGACCATTTCCCGTCCTGAAGTCTTTTGTCCCTGATTCTCTCCTGCATGGTCTCTCTTTCCCCTCATTCCACCCTATTTTGCCGTGGGTGGCGGCTTGTCCACGTGCTTGTGCCGGTCGGTGGCGGCATTCATCACTGTTTCATTAATGATCAAGGCCATTTTTCCACGTTGTTGTTTCTGTATTTGTAGTTGTTCTTTGCATTGTGCGGTGACGTACATCTTTCTTATGTGACAGAAAACCAAACGGATGACATTGTATGTTGGACCTTGATGTGATTGTACTCGTCTTATTTGCCAACGAGACCCACCTTAGTACTTAAGGCACACCTTAAGTACTAACAATTACTACTTCAGTACGTCCAACACTGATTGAACAGCTGGAGCAAGCCCTTGCCTGACTTCTACAAGGGCGACACACAACAGTGCTTGTCTGGCTACTGCTGAATCTGAGTCCGCTGCACCTCCTGCAGTGACTGAACGTGCCTCACCTGCTGCTCTTGCTGCTACCAAGTTGACATGTAGTCGCAAAAAGATACAAGATGCATGAACAATGGATGGAGGCTAGAATATGCATAGGTTCTATACCGATGCAGACACCCAGAGGCATTGACACGCGAAGGACACAGAGGCATGCAGACTCACTGACAAACAACCAAGCCTTGTCAGAGAATCTTTGTTCTTGCGTACAAGGCATAACGACAAGAGAGCTTTGAAACTCCAAAACCCAAGCAGTGGCCTACAGAAGTGTTGACGGTTTTCTTTTCAGCTTTTTTTTTAAGAAGAGCATGAAGGCAAGAACTTTCCTTTCACTGGAACTCCTGCATGCCGGTACAATACATGAGGCGTCTTAAAGCATCTCGAACTTCCATGCAGCTAGACCCATTCAAGAGAATGACTACATCTGATGCAACTCCAGTGTTTTTGGTTTTTGCGTTGCCACTCCTGCAAGTCACTCACAGCATACGCAGATATTGCAAGGCACCAAGAGATTCTGGAATGGTACCGGTCAGCTGGTTTTCTGATAGGGACCTGCATGATTTACCAAACAGATTGGCAATTTTTTTGTATGAGACCAGATCAATAGCAATTAGACCAAAAAGTCAGTGCGCCTTTGTGGGCAGAGGTCATCGCCCCACCTTTTTTTATTGACATGGAGCAAGTGGTGCAAATGGCACATGCTGCTAATGGTTGTTCATTCAGCAACAAATTCTATCTGACGTGTGAAAGATAAGCATGAATTATCATACCCTAGACGATTCTTAAGGATGCCAGGTGCACAACCTGTTTCTGCAAGGTTGGACAACCGGTCCAAAATCTTAGGCAGGGAATGACCACCCCCCCCCCAACCTGCCCACAGTGCCACCCGCCTCTCCGCCCTCGCTCCTCCAGACTTTCTACCCAGAAAACAAAAGCATTTTCTATAGGGTTCGAGAAAGGATTAGCCAATACTCCTGCCATGAAAATGTGGAGGCAGGAAGCAGTTGGAATGAACTGCTTTGCTGGAAAGACGTTTCTGGAATCTATTCCACTCCAATGTTGCTGCCATCAAGGAATGGTCAAGAATATATTGTCCAATTCAGGAACAACAAGATCCCCTAAACTCAGTGGACATATTCAGCAGTTGTGGGGGACTACCCCTGTAAGTGCGGTGGTCCTAGTGACTCTCCTTGGTTCTGTGATTTCAGGTGATACCTGCATGCAGGGCACGTTAATGGCATGTGGCCATGACAGTTATGTTACAAGACAATGGATACATAGCATGAAGTTGCTGCAAGGCTTGGGTCTCCTACGTACAAGTACAGAAGCATGCGCATGGAACCCAGGGAATCAGGAATGCTGCCAGTCAACCGATTGCCATCCAGGAATCTGCACCTTGTACATTGAGTTTGAGAAATTTAAGGAACCACGTCAGGGCATGGCAGAAAGCATGTATCTGCAGCAGGGATGGCGAAATGCGGTATTGTGTACCGGCAGGACAAACTACCGCGGTATTTTGTCAATTTAAAGTACCGTACCGGAGTATTGGCAATCTTGCAGAAAGTACCACGATACACAAATTCCAGGTTCGCTGCATTGGCAGGTGCAAGAAGCGTTCGTTGCTACTTCAAGGCAACTAGCTAATCGTGGTTGACATACATAAGGAGAGCACAGGAAAGCTCCCTGAAGCTGGTCGGCTACAGTGACACAATTTGGACTGGATGCGTGGATGGCTGGTGATGTCAACGTAGGGGCTCTATTCATGGCTGGCAGAGCAACAATAACCTGGTCGAGCAGGACAAAATACAGTGTGCTATCTTCCTACACTGAGGCTGAAAACATCACGCCTGCGGAAGCAGCAAGGGAGGCTATGTGGTTGCGGCCTCTGCCAAAAGAGGCACCAAAAGATACTGTAATAGAAGCTGATGGTGATGAATGTTGATAGCATGAACATCATGAACCTGACTCAGGGGCGAAAAAAACTGCAGATGCAAGTGCCCCAGAACCAAGACCATAATCCCTCACTCTCTCAGAGCTCCTAAAGGAACGCCCGTCCACCACAGGGTCTCAGCAGATTGGTGCAATTCTCACCCACAGAAACACCCGCCTGCTTCAACAGGGAAGGGACGTGGCAATCCTGAGATTTGCCCTCTACCAGAAGGGGGGCAAAAGGAGGAAGGCCGCTCTCAGAGCTTGCAGTGTATGCAAGTCCGGCCATACAAGGACAGGCAGGCTAGTAGTGCTACTATGAACTATTGTTGCCATTTTTTAAGCTAATGTAGCTGCATTCTGCTGCAATAGAACCCTAACACTTTACTTCTTCCTCTTGTGACAGAAAATCATTGAAATGTGCATGCACAAGAAACATGTTGCACGGTTCAGATCTGACAATGTATTTGAGCCAACAGTTTTTGTGTAGGTGAGCTTGTTCCCTGATTACAGAAAGGCAAGGTCTGGGTTTGTGAAGATCGAGCAAATGATCAATATCCTTGTTCATTCTCTAAATTTGAAGGCTCAAAGTTGAAGAGGTGAAGAGGAAGCAAAGGCCTATGAAGTTGGTCTGTCAGCCGTAGGAGTAGTACAGTCATGGGGCACGTCACAGAAAAAAACTCCAGTCAGCCATAGTTAGAGATGCCCAGGATGCTGCAAAGTTTCATTGAAGAACTTCACAACATCTTGTAGTTTCAACTAAGACCAGTATGGAAGACATTTGGTTTGCAGCAAAAACCTCTATTCCTTTAAAGCAAAGGTATCAGGAGTTCGAGTCACTGCCAACTAGAAACTGGAATTCTGCCAGTCAGCTGGTTGAAGCTCAAATCAGCACCGATCACTCACATCCACTGCACACGTTTTTGGGAATCAACGGAAACTGGAATGCTGCCAGTCAGCTGGTTGAAGCTCAAATCTCTGCGCTCAAACAGTATTTTCAGGAAACCCATAAATCTGCATGTGTCAGCTGAAAACAACTGTATGGGCAGGAAGCATCATGCCTTTTCCCAAGGATTTCATCCTTCAACCCAAGTGTACCAACAGAAACTCAGGCCAAGCCAGCCTGGATAAATTCACCTGTTGAAAGCTTTTGCATCAGACACAGCCCTCCAGTCCCAATCAATGTTCCTACGACAAACAGCATGTGCAGCAACCGCTGCCAGTTGTGCACACAATGTCATCAGCCAACAACATCTGAGGCCCTCTGTTCTTTCCCACAAAGGGATGCACATACCTCCAGTGTGAAGAGATCATATAAGCCATTTTTTGGACAGCTGGTGACGTGGATGGCATTTGCTGTTCGCGCTATTGCAATGGTGAAAAGATCATGCGAGTCATAACCACCTTGTGGAAAACTGTCAACTGTTTTTTGTTGTTGTTTTTATGCAACACTCCCTTTTTTGCATCCGGCACCACGGTCTTGTACAGGAAATCCTTGCTTTCTAGCACTCTGGCCCCAAGTTAATTTAAATTCTCTTGCTCCAAGTCAAGGCGCGACACACTTTTGAATGAGGGCATGCTGGCTCTCACCGGATAATAAAGGTTCATGATGATACCATGGTAGCTATCATTCTAATCCTTCTATTGGAAAGGCAGATAAGCTGCCCCTGGGATGACGTGATCCAGCGGGTGTTCAGCCCACCAGGTGAACCTTCAGTTCGTTCTTTCAGTTGTGCCGTAGGAGTGCAATCACATGTAACCTCAGCAGACCAATCCTTATCATTGTTTCAGAACTAAGCACTCACAGTGTTGATAGCGGTATCACGTCAAAAATAAAAGCTGGAATGCTGCCAGTCAGTTGGTTTTTCTGCAAGAATCTGCAGGTCAAATGGTTTGTGATACAAAAATGTGGAGCTGCAAGTTACAAGTAGACATGTAAAAGTCAGTTAGCTTTCTCCTCAGAGCCAAGGAAGAAGTATTCTTCCTTTTCTCATACACATGGAAACTGATGGTTCAATCTCCACCCCCAACAAGTGCTCCTGGCAGCAGCTGGGTGGAAAGCTAACTGACTTCCACATGAAAAGATCATGCGAGTCATAACCACCTTGCTGTTCATGCTACAAGTAGACATGGGGAGTCCAGTTGTCTTTCTCCTCAGAGGGATACTCCTATCCTTGGGTAAAACTCTTTTTTCACACACCCAGAAACTTGTCCTCCACTACTACCTTACCTGTGTGGGCATTGGGTAGGGAGATTGTGGTAAATGATCCCGGTGGTGACCACAAGATAGATGAAATATGCATGGACTGTACCACCCCCTGGTCAAGGAATGTCAGTTTGACCATCACAGGAAGAGAGGTCCATGCCCAACAATCCCAGAGTAAATGTTTCCTTCTACTGGTTATGTACTGTATGCCCATAAGATGCTTACAACGATTCTAACAACAAACAGCTCATCACTACAATGACCATCATATGTGGATGAAACCATCACCTTCGTCAGAGAACCCATTTCACTGTGTGCATTTCCTGCTTCCTAAAAACGTGGGCACTCGGTTGCAGAGATTAAAGTGATGACCAGTCCATATTCTCACCATGTAGCCTCTCAAATTTCTAAACTACAAGTCCAAAACGCCACGAGGGCAACAAGTCCTGTACTTGCGTTTCTCAAATTTCTAAACTACAAGTCCTAAACGCCACGAGGGCAACAAGTCCTGTACTTGTGTTACACAAAGTGCAGTCCTGTACTTGTGTTACTCACCCAAAGCCAGAGCCGACCCCCTGGAGCACACTGCTCAAAACCTAGAAATCTGTTGTTTGCAAGGCTTTGGGATCATTGCTCCTCCCTATTTTGAGCCTCATTGATCAAGTGAAGGCACTCATTGTGGACAAAAGATGGGTTGACTTGCTGGTAGAGTCCTTGACTTGAATACAGCCTCAGTGGTTGTAAGAAAGGGCTGCTAGTCACTACAGTAGCCGATGCCCCTCCACTGGCTTTTCCCACATAGGATGAAGTAGCTAACCCCTGGAATGAAGATACCCTTTATCTCAATAAGAGGGGCCAGTTTGTGAGCAAGGCAGAGGCACAGACATCCTGAACATGAGATCGTCCTTGAGCGCTGTAAGCGGTTTGTGCAAGGTGACTGGGCGGGGCTCGTGGAGGAGGCAATGGAAGCCACCAGGTCAGCATTGCGCCCAGCTCCACGGGTGCGGCCTACGACCCGGTTGTCATCGGCGCAGCGGCTCACAGCAGAGGAGGGGCAGTGGAGGCTTGCAGTTTGCATGGTGCACCGGGGTGCTCCAGGCCGGGTGGTGGAGATGCTTTCTTCGCGTCCTCCAGCGGCTGGGACAGAGTGCACTCGTCGAGCTCTCCAGGAGTGTCATCCCCCATCGTTGTCCCCATTGGCTCCTTGGAGTGCCCAATTTGTTCCTCCGGAGGGCCTTCTCCTTAATGCCGTCACAAAGGACATGGTTGTTGAGGCCTTGCGGGAGTCGCCGCAGGGCTCGTGGGCCGGCCCAGGGGAGCTGACTTGTGAAATGCTTCGTAACCTCATCCTTGATACCTCGGGTGGGCCGGAGTCTTTGACAGCCGTGGTTCATCTCATCCTTGCTGGGGTACTGCTGAGGGAGGCTGCCACATTCCTGGGGCGCAGTTGCCTTATCCCCTTGCTCAAGGGGGACAGCCAGGAGGAGGGTGTTCGCCACATTGCTGTGGGCGAGGCGCTGTCCAGGCTGGCTGGACGGGTCCTGCTATTGCAGGACATGCAGAAGATAAAGAAAGTGTTGTAACCTCTGCAATTTGGGGTGGGCATGTCGGAGGGGCCGGCATTGCTGGTGCGAGGGGTATGCGCGATCTTGGGCGCGCACCCTTCATTTTGGCTTTTACGCCTCAACATCCGCAACGCCTTCAACGAGATTGAGAATAATTGTGTGTTTTAGGAGGTGCATGATAGGGGTTTTGGCTCTTGGGTGCCCTTCTTGTGACATATCTACTCGTCCCCTGGGCACCTACTATTCTTCGGGGTCAGTGCGCCGGCCGTCCTAGAGAGCCAGCGCAGGGTGCGACAAGGGGACCCGCTGGGGCCACTGCTCTTCAATTTGGCTCTGCTGCCGTTCTTGGACGCGGGGCAGCGGATTTGCGTGACATACAGGGTGCTCCTTTGGGTCACATAGGCACTTTCTAGGATGACGCCATGATTTGCGCTGAGCCGGAAGCCTTGGCCATGTGCTTCTCCGCCACGCTTCTTGTGGCACGCAGCCAGGGGCTTGACGTTCAGCAGAAGAAGTGTCTCTTGTGGCGGCGGACGGGGTATGCCCTTCCTAGTATGTTGGCAGGGTTTCCATTGGCTACGGAGGAGGTAGAGCTGTTGGGCTGTCCAGTTGGGTCCGCACGCTTCCGGAAGAGCTAGGAGGAGTGGTTATGCAAGAGGACCCATGAGCTGCAGGTGTTGCCTTGGCTGGAGGATCCCCAGGCGGATGTGCTGATGCTTCGCCTGTGCATTGTGCCTCGGACCAGCTTCTAGGTGTGCACTCTGCCCGCTGATGCAGATTGGCTGCGGGTGTTGTAGGGATTCGATTCTGCGGTGTGGGGCGCCCTTATATATCCTTGGGGTGGTGGAGGCCCCGCCGGACTCCCATGCTGGCACTGTGCAGGGCTTGGCGAGGCTCCATGTACAGTTGCCATTTGATGCAGAGGGGGTGGGGCTTTTTGCCGCGGCGCCGAGGGCGCACCTTGCCTACGCGTGCTCTTTCGCGGCCTTGCTCTAGCCTCTTCTTGACCTCTTTGGCCGCTACCTCCCTGCTACTCATGAGATGGAGTTGTTGTACCCTCTTTGGGAGGAGGCACAGTAGGATTTGCCTGCTTCTGTTGTTGCGCGCCTCCTATTGTTTGAGGTCCTACGCCAGTGCGCAGGGTGGGTTGTACCAGTAGCTCAGCCCAGCTTTCTTCTACTTCAAGTGTTTCATGTGGCTGGGGGAGGTGGAAATGGTTCGTGATGCGCTGTTCCCGGAGGCGAGTGATGCTATGTTGCGGAGGTTCTGGGCGGTGGGCTCCCAGGGGCAGCTCTCTGGCTCCAGGCAAGCCCTGTGCATCCTTGCGATTGCCTTTACCCGGCCCCAGCTGCCTCCCGCCTCCACGCCCAGCTTTGGCTGAGTCTGCCATTGGGATACCTCTCCATCCATGGCGGTCATGGGCTCTGCCAGCAGACGTCACGCGCCCTGGGGGGTCTGGGCCGATCATTTGCGTCCACCATGCCATCCGAGACGAGTTGGTGGAGATTTGCCGGGAGCATTCCCTTCGGGCGATGGTGGAGCCGAAAGGCATGTTGCCGAGGAGGGGCTCCAACCGGATGTCCTTGTGTTTGATTCGGCCCAGGGTACGGTGTGGATGGTGGACGTCACCACGGTGGACGCCCAGTCGGACAAGGTGAAGGAGGAGGGGCAGGCTCTTCCGGCGGCGGAGGCCGCATATGAGAAGCACTGCAAGGCCACCCTTGCGTAGCAGCCGGGGTACCGGCTGCGCACTGTGGCTCGGGAGACTTTCGTTGGTCTTGGCCCGGATTGTTGGCGCTTCGTCCGCCGGTTGGCGGCGTTGTGGCTCGAGAGGGTCGGGGCAGGTGTAGTGAGACTGACCAGGCCGGGTGGCTGGCTTGGGCAGTGTCCTTGTTTGCGCAGCGGCTTTACGTTGCTGGGATTCGGCAGCAGTGTCATGTGCTCCGCGACTTTGGCCTGTGGCGTGGGGGACTGGACCCGGCGCTGGGCAGTGTCACGCATGTTGAGCTCCCGCGGCCGTGACCCCTTGGCCCTGTTACGCTGTCTGACCTTTGCTACACTGTGCCGTTGGAAGGCAAGGAGAGTCTCCTCAGTCCTTGACACTTGCTTCCGTGCTTTTCCTCTCCACCTTGTTTGCCATGTGTGGCGAGGTTTGCATGCTTTCAAAGCCCGATGTTGTGCCGGTCAGGGGCGGCGTTTGCATGTTCCTTCTCATGAATTCAGTTTACATTAAAAAAACAGTAAGAGGTTGAACGAGAGCCACCTAGTGGCACACACTATTAAGGTGTGCCCTTGGTTTGGTCGCAAAGTTGCCAATCTCACCCTCTTTAAAAAAAAGCTACTTCTACACCAGCCTTTCATGAGAGCCTTTCCGAATGTCCATTGGAGCCTTCAATAACCACAAAATGCCCAATAGGGCTGCTGAAACTCAGCAGAATTCCTACCCTATCCGGATAAGTGGGTTGCATGTGCACACAATAGTCAACAGTGGACCGCAGAGGCATAGCCTCGTCAGGGCCTTGTCCAGGTGGTCCTCAAACAGCGGCAGCACATGCAGATTCTGAGTCTGCTCCAATAACCTCTCATCCACCCAACTACCGGGTGGCGCTGTTGGTGCGGGGGGTGCAGGCCATCTTGGGTGTGCATCCCTCATTCTGGCTTCTCCACCTTGACATCCACAACACCTTCAATGATATTGAGCGCACCTCTGTGTTTGAGGCGGTGCGCGACAGGGGTCTCAGTTCTTGGGTGCCTTCCTTGCGACAATTCCACCCTTCCTCTGGGTAGCTGTTGTTCTTTGGGGTCAGTGCACCGGCTGTCTTGGAGAGCCAGCGTGGGTTGCAGCAAGCTGACCCATTGGGGCCTGTTCTCTGCGACTTGGCCCTACTGCCGGTCCTGGAAGCGGGTGCAGCAGAGTTGCGTAGCCAGCAGGGGGCTGCATTGGGGCACCTCGGGGCTTTCCAAGACGACACCACGATTTGTGCTGAGCCGGAGACCTTCGCCAGGTGCTTCTCTTCCATGCTCCGGGTGGCCAACAACTAGATGCTTGAGGTTCCACCGAAAAAGTGTCTCATATGGCGGCGGACAGGGGGTGATCTTCGAGGTGTGTCAGCAGGGATTCCATCGATAGTGGAGGGCTTGGAGCTGTTGGGCTGCCCCATTGGGTCTGCTAGCTTTGGGAGGGGCTGGGGGAAGGAGTGGTTGCATGAGCAAACTGATGAGCTCCAGCTGCTGCCGGGGCTAGAGGATCCGCAAGCCGTGGTGACGATACTTCGGCTTTGCATTGTGCCCCGGGCGGACTTCCTTCTGCGCACTTTACCCCCTGAGGCTGACTGGCTGTGGGTGCTACAGGAGTTCGATTCCACAGTGTGGTGCGCTCTCCTGGGAATCCTGGGGGTGGTGGAGGCCCCGCCGGATTCCCATGCTCGCGCTCTGCAGGGGTCGTCACGGCTCCAAGCATTGTTGCCGTTCGACGCTGGGGGTATGGGCCTTTTTGTTGCGGCACCGAGGGTGCACCTTGCCTACACGTGCTCTTCGGCGGCCTTGCTCCAGCCTCTTCATGACCTCTTTGGCCCCACCTCCCTGCGGCTTGTGAGGTGTTTTTGTGTCCTCTTAGGGAGAATGTTTTGGAGCACCTGCCTGCTTCCATTATCACGCGCTTGCCCCCGCTCGAGGTCCTTCACCAGTGCGCTGGGCGAGGGTTGTATGTGTAGCTTAGCTCGTCCTTTTTGCACCTCCAGCATCTGCAGTGACTGGAGGAGGTGGAGATGGTCGGGACTGCGCTGTTCCCGGAAGTGTGCAAGGCTATGGTGCGGAAGAGCTGGGCGGTGGGGTCCCGCGGGGCGCCTCTCTGGCTTCAAGCCAGCCCAGCGGATCCTGGTGATCTGGGCGGTGGGGATCGCCTCTACTTGGCCCCTGCCGACTTCTACCTCCACGCCTAGCTTTGGCCGGGTCTCCCACTGGGATACGTCTCCATTTATGGCGGTCATGGGCTCATGCTGGCGGATTTCACGCGCCGTGCGGAGTCTGGGCCAATTATTCGCGTCCACCATGCCATCGGAGATGAGTTGGTGGAGATTTGCCCTGAGCATTCCCTCCAGGTGATGGTGGAGCCGGAGCGCTTATTGCCGGGGGGGGGGGGGGGGGGGCTACAGCCAGATGTCCTTGTGTTCGACTCGGCCTAGGCTACGGTGTGGGTGGTGGATGTCACCGCGGTGGACGCCGAGTCGGACAAGGTGAAGGAGGGGCAGGCTCTTCCGATAGCACAGGCCGTGAAAGAGAAGCACTACAAGGCCGCCCTTGTACGGCAGACGGGATATCAGCTGCGCACGGTGGCTTGGGAGACCTTCGGCGGACTTGGCCCAGATTGTTGGTGCTTCTTCTGTCGATTAGCGGCGTTGTGCCTCAAGGGGGTCGGGGCAGGCGCAGTGAGGCTGACCAGCCGGGTGGTCGACGTGGGCAGTGTCCTTGTTCGCGCAGCGGCTCTCCGTTGCTGGGACTCGGCAGCAATGTCATGTTCTCCGCGACTTCGACCTGTGGCATGGGGGACTGGACCCGTCGCCAGGCAGTGTCTTGCCTGTTGAGCTGCCGCGGCCGTGGCCCCTTGGCCCTGTTATGCTGTCTGACATTTTCTACACTGTGCCGTTGGATGGCGAGGAGAGCCTCCTCAGTCCTTGACGCTTGTTTATTTGCTTTTCCTCTCCACCTTCTTATGCCATGGGTGGCGGCGTTTGCATGCTTTCATACCCCAATGTTGTGCCATTCAGAGGCGGTGTTTGCATGTTCCTTCTCATTAATCAATTATTTTCTTAAGAAAAAAACCAAAACACCACATCATCTAGGAATCCATGGGACCCCAGCAAGCACACATGGACACATCCACTCTTTTCCAAAGCAGGCAGTTCGTCTGCTTAATCTGTAGCCCGTCTGCTCGTGACATGGAGAATGGTACAGAAGCACCTTGCCAGGGCATCCAGTTCCTTAAGATTGTGGTGTCACCAGGCGGGTGTGTAGCACACTAGCACCTTCTTGAAGGTCCTAGTGTGCTACACAACCTACCTTGATAAAAACGGGGTTTTTTTGCCCTTGAGCCCGAATAAAAACGGCCGTTTTCAAACGGGCGTTTTTATTCGGGCGTTTCCCGTTTTTTTCAGGGGGGGGTCGAACCTGGGCCTCCCAGTTCGCGACTCCCACCCCAGAAAAAAATTAAAGGGGGGAGGGTGGATGTGTGGTTCACAATGAGTGATGTGATGTGACTGAAACATGTAGGAGGAGGACAATGGGTTGTTCATTGTTTTGTATGTATGTTGCAAGAGAGTGATTGCCTACCTCTGTTTTTGT
>SZWC01005484.1:70741-94513 GCA_023375785.1 Penium margaritaceum
CCCCCCTCCTCCCAGACCACCCGTTTGGGTGGTCTGATGAAAACGGGATTTTCACCCCTCACATGTCCCGAATAAAACGCCCGTTTTATTCGGCCAAATTAATTCGGTGCCCGAATAAAATCAAGGTAGTACACAACCGCCTCCAACACCAACAAGAGGGTCGGGTCAAAGAGAACTTATATTACCGAGTCTCCCAGTCGTACTCCTCACTGACTTTCCAAGGCTGTGTCATCGGCTAGGTTGATAAAATACGTGGCCGAATTATACGGCCCGTATCATACGGACCAAATTATTCGGTCCCCATGGGATTGATAATCCCGTATTTCATTGCCCCCCTTTCGGGCCAAAGGGGGGTGGGGGGGCGGGGTGGGGACTGACCACTTTCAAGTGTGCATGCGTCACCCAGGAAAGAAATAAGGGTGACCCATTCACGTCCTGGGGGCGAGCCTTCTGGTCGTGAATTGCCGCTCCGCAATTCACGGCCGCTCGCTCGCTTGCGTCGAGCGGCAGTCACGAGTTGACACTGACGCCCTCGCATCGAGGGCGACCACCCCAGAGGGAAAAAAAAAAAAACAAACACCTACGATTGACGCGACAACCTCCTGCAGTCACCCCGTCGGACGGGTAGGACCTCCCGTCGTGGTGTCCTGTACGGCTCTGTGCTCCGACGCTCCAATCACTTGATTCTCTCCTGCGACCGGCAACTCACCCACTACTAGATGACCAACAGCAGCAGCAGCAGCAGCGATGACGTCCAGCACCAGCAGCAGCGGCGGCAACGGCGGCAGCAGCAGCAGTCACGGCGACTAGTGCAGGGTCAGCAGCGTTGACTAGTCCGCATGCACAGGTCGGGTGGGGTTGGGTAGGGGCCGGTTTGGTTCGCGGGCCAAACTTGGGCGCCCCCCCCCCCCCAGGATTTCATACGGGATACGGGCGTATTAAAAGACCTGTTTTAAAACGGGCCGTATCATTCGGCCCAGACCCCAAAAAAGCCCGTATTTTTCAAGCCGATAACCCATTGGTTTGGATATGTATTTTCAGTGGTTCAAACCAGTTTTGGTTCTAATGTTCCTGCCAATCGGCTTTTGATTTGATCCGAACCGAGTTCATGCTCACAGTATCCGTATAAGAACAGATTCCTAACTTACTGGCGCATTTTAATTTTGGTTTTGTTTTCCTAATTTTTTTCTGACTTTTTTTTTTCTATGGGTCTTAAGTTAGTGTATGCAGCTAATTTATAGACCCAAAACAATCCATCATTCATTTGCATTCTGCTCAAGTTCTGTTCTTTTTTGGAAAACTCCAAACGTAATCTCCTCAAGGACAATCTTCATCTCATCTGATCTGCTCCGATCAGATTGCAACTAGAAGTGAGCTGATGCTGGTTCACAAGTTCTGAAGCAGCGTTCCAAATCAGAATGGATTCATTTTGGTTCAAATAATTTATCTTGGTTTGGATTGGTCATCTGAACCCATTCAGCTGTCTTGTCAGTCTCAGCTTACAGAGAAAGAGTTGCCCCTGTTGTGTGCAGACTCAAGCACACTCTAGCACTCCATCACGTTGGAGGCTTTGCAGATGTCCAGACGGAAGAGCTGATATTAAGGACGCCAAGGATGGCTTGCACTTCTGGAAAAGCAGTGCTGCCAACTAACACTACCACCCCAACCTGTAGTGGCTGCAATTCCTTCTTGGTCATGTCATGCAGCAGCAGAATCCTCCCTGCCAGCGTGAACAATGCCTTACCCATATGGCAATTTGCCTGAACCCTTCTTCCTCCAAATCTCCCTTCAGTCCTGGGATCAATCAACACGGCCCCAAGAGGGCGGCCACTGGTAACTATCCCTTGGTAACTTTCCTTCAAACATTATTCCAGGCCTCTGCTACAGACTCGGCACCGCCTGGTGTGTGCAAGACAAGGCGGAGTAACATGTCTATCTTCAGACCTCTGGCCATGCTGCTGAACCCCGTGGCATGTCTGTGAGGACCTCCATAACCATGTCCTTTGTAACAGACCTCAAATGTATGAATCGGACGGGATGAGTGGATCTGTTTAGGGGGTAAGGTGGGAAGGAACCGAGGATCCCATTCCCGCAGCAAAAATTGCATGCTGTAGGTTCCTGCTGCTGAGGAATATGAACAGAGTAGCTGCAAGCCCCGATATGGAGCACCCGCCGAGTTATGGTTAATCACCCTAAATTCATACACTCGTCAATTGGTGTATCAAAAAGTGTATTCTTATATCCAAATAGTTATCAGAAATCAGCAACTTCAATTCATGTAATTAGAGCCCAGATATACATTCACTGTCAAAGGTGTTAGTTATCACGGGTTATACATACTATGTACGAGTTTTTGTTAGGAGTGCATGTTCACTGGTATCTTCACTTCCCCCATACACTTGTCAATTCACAGTTTCAGGGATGACGTGATTGGTCATATATGCACCCGCCTGCGCAAACTCTTGCACTGCTCCAGGATCACCTCATTTTATGAACTTTGCATATGTTTTCTCTGCCCCTCTCTCCTCTATCACATGGCTTGGTCACCTCTCCCCCCTGTTGCCGAAGCCCCTGAGCACAACCTGCTGCCCTGTTTCATGCACGCAACTGTATCCATCCAGGGATGTTTGCGCCTCCATCATCACTGTATTGCAAAGAAACACCAGAGCAAAACCTGGATGTGCACTAAGCACATCCAACACTGGCATCGAGCAACTGCGTCAAGGTCAGGCTCGAACACCCATGACATACAGCGCTCAATCTGCCGCAACTCTATGACATGGCTGCCTGCACACCTGCCTCATTAGCACTTGTATCAAGATGTGAGTGGAGAGCTCCCCCACATCCTGGGCCTTCAACCCCCCCCCCTCCCTCTTAACACACCTCAGCGCCACTCACTCGTAGCACAAAGATCCTGGTGCTACCTCTGCTGCCCCCCCCCCCCCCTTCCAGGAAAGACAGATTATCTCGTCTTTGACCAGGTCCACGGCCTTTTTGCAGCAGTGCTGGTGCTTCAGACATGCTGGTGCATGTCTGAAGTATTGATAGTTAAGGCAGACCTTAACCCTTCAGATGTCTCATAGGTGAATAAGGCACGCCATTGAGCACCAGAGTACAAAATACAGTAACAGAGTCCAGGAAAAAAAACCAAAGCACTTAATGCATCAGCAGGAATGCTAGTATGTCATGACAAGCACCGAAAGAGATTATTTATTTTTCTGAAGTACAAAATTGGAATACACCAGTTTCAAGTTGGTGGATTGCTCAGAAAGAAACTAGGTCCTGCCTTGCCTCCACATCCGGTTAGGAATACCATTAGCATTGCAGCAATAAACACAAAAAAGAAAGGAAATTGTGAGAGCGCTGCACTCCATGGAGCCTTTTCAGCAGATCGCCATGGTGCAACTCTACTGGCAGATGAGTGTGGACTGGTTTTTGATTTGTAGGATCTGGTGGTTTGATGAGGCTAGAGTAGTGGCCTTGGGCCACTGTGCATGCAGCAGAGAGGAGGCGTGTGGGCGGAGTACTGGATGCTGCCATCGAGCACAGAGCAGGTGCTGGGTGACAGAATCGAGGGGGAGCTCCCTGTAGCTTCAGGCCGCACTGTCAGAATAGGACGTCAGGACCTTTCTCCCAGCGGAGGCTTTCACCTCCATACCCAGCTGTGACTCAGCCTTCCCCTAGTGCTTCATCAGGTGGTGCTGGACAGGCACTGTCGGCCACGGTGACATGGAAGGAGAAGGAGGGGTGTGCAGTCTGGCGGCTTTACAACGTCATGAGCTAGCTGACATCTGCAGGGAGCACCACTTCACCTTATGGGTCGAGCCTAATGACGTATTTCTGCTGCCCTGTGGGCAGGATTTAGTATTACAATACCTTATCCTTGTAGACAAAAAGTGGGGCACCATGTGGGTGCTTGATGTTACAACTGTGGACGCACAGGGGTAGAGGGCCAGTGGGCTGGGGAAGGCCGTCTGTGCCAAAGAGAATGACAAGGTCAACAAGTATGCAGCTGCACCACAGAAGGGACACTACTTCTGGGCAGTGGCGTGGGAGACATAAAATGGCCCGGGAGACAATCCGTTGGTCTTCCTTGCCCCCCTGGTGAAGATCTGCCTCCACGCGGGACACGGCAGTGCTCAGCTGAGGCCCTGGAGCTGAGGTGGGCCGGGCTCAGTGCACCGTGAGGGCCTTGGCCCACCGTGCCTCCATTGGGGGTATTGAGAGCCAGTGCATGGACATCCAGCTTTACTGTATCGCGCATGCCCAGGCGAAGGCCCCTTCCCTGTTGAGGTGGAATGGGTGGTTCAGAAGGGGCAGTTACGGTGCACTCTTCTGCTCTCCAACTTGTGTAAAGTGGAGTCTGTCTTTTCTGGAACCAAACTTTTGTGCATGCCCACCTAGTTGTGGCGCAGGTGGCAGCCTACTGTACCATGTGGTTGTGCTGGCGCGTGGGGGCATATTCCCCTTTCTTGAACAAAGCTCTTCCCCAAAAATAAAAAAACCAAAAGGCTGGTCAGGCTTGAAACTTTGTCATTACTTTCAGCCACCTTCAAGCCAACCTCTGGAAACCTCACGTCATCATCCTAGAGCTCTACCTAAAACTCCGAACCCTCCCCCTTTCCCCTTCCTCCCTTCCATCTTCACCCATCATGAATGATGTACGTTGCCCTTGGCACTGCAGAGTCAACATTGCAGCGTCAGAGAGAGTGTGTCAATAATGCTCCTTTGCACTTTTTTTTGCCACTGCAGGCCTCTTTATTGCCCCCCTTTAATAAGACAGAAAAATTGACAAGTTCTTGTTGACAGGCCACATATGATGGAGCGCGCAATCATAACCAGCACCAAGATCATGAAAAAAAAGGAAGTCCTGGGCAATGAGAGTTGACCACGCTGTCCACATCAATCATGAGACAGAGGACCACATACTGCTGGCCAGCCTGCTACCACTTGATCAGCAGCAGCTCAACATTGCCAGGAGAAATGGTGGCAGATATACTTTTTGAACTGGTAGTTTTTTGGTATGTTCTCCTTCATAAACTTAACGATATGTTTTTTTGGAGGTCAGGTCAAGCTCTCCACAACCCTCCACGGAAAGCACTGTGCAATAGTCTTTGTCTGGAAGTTTTCAGTTTCATCCCTGTCCGTCGTGGAGTGTAAGGCATGCCCTGAAATGTGTACCCTATGCCTTGGCCCCTGAACTGTCTTTTTGGCCAACAATGCTTGGATTTTTTTATTTTTTCTGGAATGGAACTTTGATTAAAGAGAAGGAGCATGCAAACGCCGCCCCTGACCAGCACAACAGCAAACCCTGTCACCGATGGCACAAGGAGGTGGAAAGAAAAGCAGGAAAACAAGCGTCAAGGACTAAGGAGACTCTCCTCGCCGTCTGATGGCAAAGTGTAGCAAAGGTCACAAAGCGTAAGAGGGCCAAGGGGCCACAGCCACGGCAGCTCAATAGGCGTGACACTGCCCAATGTCGGGTCCAGTCCCCCACGCCACAAGCCAAAGTCGAGGAGCACATGACAGCGGCGGCTCTGTAGTGCTTCTCCTTTGCGGCCTGTAGTGCTTCTCCTTTGCGGCCTCCGCCGCTGAAAGAGCCTGCCCCTCCTCCTTCACCTTGTCCGACTGGGCGTCCACTGTGGTGACGTCCACCACCCACTCCGTGCCCTGGGCCGAGTCAAAGACAAGGACATCCGACCATAGCCCCTGCCGCAACAAGCCCTCCGGCTCCACCATCGCCCGGACGGAATGCTCCTGGAAAATTTCCGCCAACTCGTCTTGGATGGCATGGTGGACTCGCATTTGAGACCAGACCCCGCACGGCGCGTGACATCTACCGGCAGGAGCCCATGACCGCCATGGACGGGGAGGTATCCCAGTGGCAGACCCAGCCAAAGCTGGGCGTAGAGACGAAAGCCGGCCGGGCCAAGTAGAGGCGGTCACCAGGGCCCGCTGGACTGGCTTGAAGCCAGAGAGCCGCCCAGCGGGACCCCATCGCCCAACACCTCCGCACCATAGCCTCGCACGCCTCCGGAAACAGTGCAGCCCCGACAATCTCTAACTCCTCTAGCCACTGAAGACACTGGAAGTGGAAGAAAGACGGGCTGAGCTGCTGGTACAACCCTCGACCAGCCCTCGAGCGGGGGCAAGCGTGCGACAATGGAAGTAGGCAGGTGCTCCACAGCATCCTCCCAAAGAGGGCATAGTAACTCCATCTCAGGAGCTGCAGGAAGGTGGGGGGCGAAGAGGCCATGCTGGGATGCTCGGATTTTGACCCCGCTTTCTAACATCACTGGCTTACCCATGCCCCAGACCTCTACTGGTATGTCCCGGGGGACAATGGCCTTGTCAGGTGCTGGTAACACCAATCCCAATTTTCACAGGCGACCAACGTCCGCATGGCCAAGAAAAATACTCGGATGTATTTGCACACAATCCATGGTGATTGTGTACAACCCTTTAGCTCATTCGACACACACTGATTTCCCAACACCAGTAAGCACTGCACCCTTGCCTCTCTTCCCAGTCTGGTTCCCAAGTGAGTGTTTTCGGAACTGGGCCTTCAAAGCATTGCCATGCTGAGTCCACAATCACCACATGGGGATCACAGAGCACTGCTCCAAGGTCGAAGCGTCACGGTGCCACAGCTCTGCTCCAGCTTTACTGTCCAAGAATGACATGGAGAACATGAAAAGATTCCATGGGCTGAAGCATTGAAACCATCGCCTAGAACAGACTCCTCATTTCTTCAAACTAGCACTGCCACTCACATTTCATGCAGAGTTGTAAGAGTACTAAGTGAATCTGGAATGCTCCCACTCAGTTGGTTGTTCTGGAGTAATCTGCAGGTCAAACAGTGATCACAACAACCCATGAATCTGCATGCCTCAACACTTATTTGTGACTGAAGTGAAATGAACACAGAGCATGTTGCCTGGTTCAGTTTTTTTTGTTTATTGCACGTGGAAGCTTGTGCATGTATAACAATTTGGAGCCGCAAACAAAAGTGGGGCTCGGAAACAAATCACATGATTGGAAGGAGAATTCATCAGAAGAGCCTCGGTTGTTTTTTAACTCAACAGACACTGTATGTGAGACATCGGAAGGCTCTTATTTTTTCTCATAGGGCAGCTAAATTTTCACAATTCAAACATGAGCAAATAGCTTTTTGTCTTGGAACCGCTACATCAACATCACAGGTTTATGCGGACAGGCTCTTTGCTTAAGTAAGATGATAGTGCAACTTCGGAAAAACTCTCGTTTGACTCTCCTTGACGACCACACAATGGGTGCAACAAAGCTGGACTAAGACAGCCATCGGACACAAGAGGTTTGCTAAAGGAAGCCAAGATTGTGACATCAACCAAAATCCAGGCTCGGAATACCCAGAAAGACGTTTCCCTCCAGATTGAAAGGATGCATCTGATCAAACTTTGATGACCAAATAATTGGGTTCAGATTGTTTTGAATCCTAGGATGCATAAATTTCAGATGCTATACATCCATACTATCTGCCGCATAACCATCTGTGTTTCTCCACACATGATTCCTGATACATGGAATGTGGCACAAAGTTTGCAGAGCTACTTGCAGATTTTGCATGAAGTTTCTCCATATCAGGGCATATCTTTGAACTGGGACTCTTTGGCTCTCATAGGATAAGCAAGGAGCCGCGATGCCACCATGGCAGCTGAACCACGCGTTCACACCACAACTTATCAGTACAATTTCCAACAAGGATGGAAATCTTTTCCTGGGAGAGAGTGATGTTGAATCCACTTGGTCACCCTTCAGATCATTCTCCGAGTGAGGTGGTTGCAGAGAAGCTACAGAGGGTACTTTTGCAGAAACAATCACTCACAGATCAGACAGTCCACCTAGGTTTCCAATAGAACTTGGAATGCTTCCGGTCAGTTGGTTGTACTCAAAAGATCTGCAGCTCCAATGATTATTGTTTGAAAAAAGTGGATTCTTTTTAAAGAATTTTCTTGCTTAATGAGAAGGAACATGCAAACGCTACCCCTGACCAGCACAACAACGGGAAATGAAAGCATGCAAACGCTGCCACTCACAGCACAAGAAGGTGGAGGGGAAAAATCAAGGAAACAAGCGTCAAGGACTGAAGAGAGTCTCCTCGCCGTCTAACGGCACAGCGCAGCAAAGGTCAGACAGCATAACAGGGCCAAGGGGCCACGGCCGTCGCAGCTCAATAGGCGTGACACTGCCCAGCGCCAGGTCCAGTCCACCACACCACAGGCCAAAGTCGTGGAGCACATGACACTGCTGCCGAATCTCAGCAACGGAGAGCCGCTGTGCTAACAAGGACACCGCCCGCACCGACCCCAGCTAGTCACCCTCACTGCGCGTGCCCCGACCCCTCTCAAGGCACAACGCCGCCAACCGACGGACGAAGCACCAACAATCTGGGCCAAGACCGCCGAAGGTCTCCCAAGCCACCGTGCATAGCCGGTACCCCCGCTGCTGTGCAAGAGCTGCCTTTTAGTGCTTCTCCTTCGCGGCCTCTGCCGCTGGAAGAGCCTGCCCTTCCTCCTTCACCTTGTTCGATTGGGCGTCCACCATGGTGACGTCCACCACCCACACCGTACCTTGGGCCGAGTCGAACACAAGGGCATCCTGTCGCAGCCCCTCAAGCAACAAGTCCTCTGGCTCCACCATCGCCAGAAGGGAATGATCCCGGCAAATCTCCGCCAACTCGTCTCGGATGGCATGGCGGACGTGAATAATTGGCCTAGACCCCGCACGGCACGTGACATCCGCCGGCAGGAGCCCATGACCGCCATGGATGGGGAGGTATCCCAGTGGCCGACCCAGCCAGAGCTAGGCCTGGAGGCGAAAGTCGGCAGGGGCCAAGTAGAGGCGATCACCAGGACCCGTGGGGCTGGCCTGAGGCCAGAGAGCCGCCCCGCGGGACCCCACCGCCCAGGTCCTCCACAGCATAGCCTTGCACGCCTCTGGGAACAGCGCAACCCCGACCATCTCCACCTCCTCCAACCACTGCAGACGCAGGATATGGAAAAACGACGGCTTGACCTATTGATACAACCCTCGCCCAGCACACTAGCAAAGGACCTCGAGCGGGGGCAAACGCGCAACAATGGAAGCACGCAGGTGCTCCACGGCATCCTCCCAGAGAGGACACAACAACTCCATCTCACGAGCCGCAGGGAGATGGGGCCCAAAGAGGTTATAAAGAGGCTGGAGCAAGGCCGCCGAAGAGCACGTGTAGGCGGGGTGCGCCCTTGGTGCCGTAACAAAAAGGCCCATACCCCCGACGTTGAACGGCAAGTGCACCTGGAGCCACGCCAGCCCCTTGCAGAGTACCCGCATGGGAATCTAACGAGGCCTCCACCACCCCCTGGATGCCCAGGAGAGTGAACCACATTGCAGCACCCGTAGCCAGTCGGTGTCAGGGGCATAGCCCCCACAAGGAATTCTGCCCGGGGCACAATGCAAAGCCTAAGCATCGTCACCGCCGCCAGTTGATCCTCTAGCCATGGTGGCAACTGGAGCTCACGGGTCTGCTCACACAACCACTCCTCCCCCCAGTCCCTCCGGAAGCCAGCAGACCCAATGGTGCAGCCCAACAGCTCCACCCCCTCCACTGTCGATGGAATCCCGACCAACACACCTAAAAGAGCACCCCCCGTCTGTCGCCATATGAGACACTTTTTCAGCGGAACCTGAAGCCCCTGTCACTGGCCACCCGGAGCATGGAAGAGAAGCGCCTGGCCAAGGCCTCCGGCTCATCATAAAAAATCACGGTGTCATCCTGGAAGGCCCCGACGTGCCCCAACGCAGCCCCGTGCTGGCTACGCA
The DNA here is from genome assembly GCA_023375785.1 of Penium margaritaceum. Classification (NCBI taxonomy): domain Eukaryota; kingdom Viridiplantae; phylum Streptophyta; class Zygnematophyceae; order Desmidiales; family Peniaceae; genus Penium; species Penium margaritaceum. The sequence goes on from SZWC01005484.1 coordinate 80,582, forward strand.
ACTCTGCCGCACCCGCTTCCAAGACCGGCAGAAGGGCCAAGTCGAAGAGAACAGGCCCCAACGGGTCACCCTGCCCCACCCCGCGTTGGCCCTCCAGGACGGCTGGCGCACTGACACCAAAAAATAACAGCTTTCTAGGGGACAAATAGAATTGTCACAGGAAAGGCACCCAAGAACCAAGATCCATGTCGCGCACCACCTCAAACACGCATCTGTGCTCAATCTCGTTGAAGGCGTTTCAGATGTCAAGACAAAGAAGCCAAAACGAGGGATGTGCTCCCAAGATGGCCCGCACACCTTGCACCAACACCGCCGCCCCCTCTGACATGCACATCCCAAACTACAAAGGTTGCAATGCCTTCGTGATGTTCTCCTTCTCCCGCAGCAGCAAGACCTGACCAACCATCCGGAACAATGCCTCACTCACGGCAATGGATTGAGCCCCCTCCTTTGTGTCCCCCTTGAACAAGGGAATGAGGCGACTACACCCCATGAAAGGGGCAGCCTCTTGCGGCAGCACCCCGGCAAGGATGAGGCGAACCATGGCGGTCAAAGACACCGGCCCACCCAGAGTGTCAAGGATGAGGTCCTGGAGCCTGTCGCAAGTCAGACCCCCAGGGCCGGCCCCGGAACCTTGTGGTGCCTCTTGCAAGGCCTCCACCACCAGATCCGTTGTGACCGCGTCAAGGAGAAGGCCCTCCCGGGGAACAAAGGGGACGATCTAAGGGGCCAGCGGGGACGCCGACCGCGGATGCCGCTCTTGGACAGCGCGACGAGTGCTCTCCGTACCAGCTGCCGAAGGGCGCAACGAGATACCCCGGTGCACCATGCGAACTGCACGCCGCCACTACCCCTCCCCCGCTATAAGCTATTGCACCGATGACAGGCAGGTTGTAGGCCGCACCAGAGGGGCGGGGCAAAAAGCAGCCCTGGTGGACTCCATCGCCTTCTCCACAAGACCCGCCCAGTGACACCGCACAAACCTCCGGCAGCGCTCCAGTACAATCTCATGCTCGGGACGACGGCGCCCTCCCCACGCCCAGAACAACCAGGGCTATAGCCCTGGTTGCGCTTGTCCGGTGTCACCGACCGACACCTAGGTAGGGCACGTAGGGCATCAGCGTCAAGGGACGGCCCCACCACCTAGGTCAAGCAGCGCTTGAAGATAGTCAAAATCCTCCATCGAGACTCCCCGTACACATGCCGCTTAACCTCAGGTGCCGAGATGAGAGAAGAGTGGATGACACCCGCCTGGCCGGCTACCACCCCACCAAGCCGCTCCCAACGCACATCCGCGAGACATTGCCAGGCCGTGTAAATGAGAAGATCGTGGGCTAGCCGGACCACTCCCCCAGCCCCCGGGAGAACCTCCACACCCCCTCGTAGCAGGTCAAGGGCATCCAGCAAGGCAGCACCCCCCAAACTGCGCACCTCCTCAGGAACGCCCGCCACCTTAACCTGCTGAGGCGCCGACAGAGCCAACCTCAGCTTGGACAGTCGGTCTGTGATGACGTTCCTCTCATGAGGGACCCAATGGAAAGAGGTCCGTTGGATGCCCCGCGTGGCCTCCAAATCCGCGTCACGGCACAGAATGAGACAGTCCAGTTTGATGCTGTAGTGGTCCTGGAGCTGGTTGAACACCACTTGAGAATCCCCACGAAGAGCACATGTTGCAAACCCACCTCCTTTGCCAGGCCGATCCCCAAGTATACAGGCGCATACTCCGCCTCATTGTTGGCGGTCGGGCTCACAAGGTACAGCCACGCGCTGTGCACAACGACAACATGGGGGTCAAAAAGTACGGCCCCAGCCCCGCCCACTCGAGGACCCCGAATGTTGGGTCCCTGAGAATATGTTATAGCCGCGGTTCAGTGTGTACATAGTGTGAGCCCTCCAGTGAGCCACGGTCTGCTAGCGTCACGACCCGGCTAGCCCGGGGCGGAAGGGAAGGGGGCGGACCAGGACGGAGCACCGGGGTGCCCCGGAGCGGGTCCCGGGCGTGCACTGGTAGAAGCGCGTAATCCAACACGTCCCTGTCAAGCATGGCTCACAGGGTGTGGACCAGGCGCAACTGTTGAGGGTACAGGAACCGACGCTGGAGCAGGGAATAGAGCTTCCCCGTGGCGGCCGGCACAGGGCGCTCCTGCCAAGGACCGGAATCCTGCGAGGAGTCTACCGACTGAGGCTGCTGCTGCTGCCGCCGCTGCTGATCTTGCTACGGCTGCTCTGGCGGCAGCTGCTGCTGCAGCGGCCGCTGCACCTGCCGCTGCTACTGCCACAAGGGCGGGGGTGGAGGCTGTTGTGGCACCTGCTGTCGCGGTTGCTGTTGCTTTTGTTGTTGTTGCTGCTGCTGCTGCTCCTGTTGTTCCTGCCGCTACTGCTGCTACCACTGCTGGTGTTGCAACGGCTGCTGCTGCTGCGACAGCTGCTGGTGCTGCTGCTGGAGCAGCTGTTGCAAATGCTGGGACTGCTGCGGGGATGACAGCGGGTGCTGCAGGAGCAGCTGTTGCACCTGCTCGAGCAGCTCTGTCACCTATGGTGGCACTGCCAAACCTTCGCCACCGAGAGGAACATGACTGCTCTGGGCCTCTAGCATGGCCAGCCGCCCCTCGATCCTGGCAAGAACAGCACTAACCTCCTGGAGGGAGTCAAGAAGGCGGCGCTTGCTCGAACCAGAAGCCCCAGCAGCCCGACCCTCCAAGTCAGTTACCCGACCAAGGAGTGCCACCAACGACACTTCGACCTTAGAGACAGATGCAGAGATGGCGGGAAGTTCGACCGTGATTGTGGAGTGGATAGCCTCCGAGATTGTGGAGGTGGCCTGACCACGGTAGACAGCTGAGTCGAGGTCGCCATCCGCCTCCAGCCACGGCCACAAGAGACAGTGGAGGTTGCAGGTCACATTAGGGGGTGTATCTTTTTCAGTTCAAACACCCAAATAGAAGATATCACGTTGTATAGTGCTCAAGTCCAGAAAGGTTTCTGGAGGAAGGGGGGTAAACACAATCTGGGCAGTGGATCCTGCCACTGGGCATGATTTGCAGATTGCTTACATTGGTAACAATAGGTTCCGGCCCGCAAGATCCCGGAACTTCCGGGATCTTGCCCTCGCTAATCATGGAAACCATGAGGGTGGTATGTCCCAACCCCATGCAGAGAAAATTCGGTTTTTTCCTGCCTACACCCAGTGAAGAGACATCTAACAGAGGAGTACTCCTGCAATCAGGTAAAACCCTGCCCTCATTCACCACAAAACTGTGCCCCCCCCCCCCTGAAGAGGATTGTCTTACCCATGAGGGCATTGGCTACGTAGAGAGCAGTGCATAATCCTGCTTTTGCTTCAAATGCTTGTGACAGCTTACAGGTAGAAACCACAAGTAGGATGCGTTCTACATGTGTTTCACAAAAATCTATCAAGCAAACAATTTGCTGCTGAAGGAATGCGGTCCCTCTTTTACAGAATATCAAGAACGTTCCACTTCTACCGAATGTTTGTGCCTTGCATATAAAACACAGAAGTTTCCTGCCACTGCTGATGCACCGTGCATCTTTGATTTGCCGATCTAGATTTTCACAAAGAGCCACCCAGAGCATAAATTCAGTGGTAGGCTACTAGCCTAAAACCAGCACAACAACTACTTTCTGGCATGGCCAGTCAAGGACCTGAAACTGCAACCACTTGGACAGGAAAATTTGGGTTGAGTTAATGATCAATTGCAAGTGCAAGTGGATATGATGGCATAGGCAACACGAACATAAGCATCAATACCATGGTGCACTATTTGTGTCATATTTCAAAAGCATGTGACAGCCCATAACAGGTGATCACAAGGTAGATACAACAACAATGGCTTGGTCCCAAGCCGTGTATGTCTATGTTCCATCTTCCCTCCAAAACGACTTCTCCAAGTCCATGGTGGTCTGGCAACAAGGAGGTGCTTGTGCATGTCTTCTACATGCTGCCAACAATCCCTGCTGCTATGGTCAGCTGGCCAACGAGCTGTACGCTTGTTGCATCTACTCTGTCACAGTGCATCCACATGGACGTCCATATGCCACTGTGGTCGAGTGGACCAGTATGATCACCAAGCTTCCCTTTGAACATGCCCAAGTCTTTGGACAGGGCATCCGGCACATAAACTTTCAAAACTCAAACCTGCTTTCCCTCGCTGCCCTAAACTCAAAGGGAGGCACAAGAAGGCTTTCTGTGGAGCAAGCACCATATGTCAGTCCTGTCGAACAACTTCAGCAACACAGTCTTCCAATAAAAATTGCAGGTGTTGGGACGCAAGGTCCAGAAAGGGCATTTTCTGGCTTAAGAATACTCCCATAGGCATGGGGGTGTTGACTTCACTTCTCATCAGCTGATTTGTGCCTCCACACCTAACTCCTGCTTGATCTTCTTCCCAGGAACCTTGAAAACTTGTCATCAGCAAAACCAGGTTGCCAACTGCTCGTCTAACTTCGGGCTGGCGCTCCCAGCAGTGGGTAGGAGTGAGTACGCAGGCAGAGGAGGTGCAGGGCTTAGGCAGGCCGGCATTGCTGGTGGCATCCATCTTGTGAGGGGCGGCCTTGTCCTCAGCTTATGACAGGTGTGAGGGCACTAGGATCTCTTCATTTGCGTGGCGTGGGAGAGCATTGCTGGGGTGTGTTGGGAGAGTATGGGGGGCGTTTTCGAGGGTGCGAGCGAGGCATCCCTCATCTCGGTACCAGAAGTCAAGAGGCAGATGTACAGAGAGCCACGGCTTTGCGTGGCAGCTATGTTGAGTGCTGAATGTATTGGGCGGTTCAGGAGAGTCTTGACGCAGACTCTCAGCAGCTTTGTTGGATGCTCCTTCTCCACATCCAGGAGTTACTCTGCCGAGTGGTCTCTCCCCAGGGGAGCAGCTGCATGGAGGTGATGGTGCCAGTGGGAGCTTGGCGCAACTGCTAGCGGCTTCAAGCTTTGCGTCAATGACAGTGAGGGAGTGGTCGTCTAAGCCTCAACCGGAGAGCGCGGTCATCATGGAGAGGTGGAAATGGTTTGACCAAGAGGACTGGGCAGGTCTTGTGAAGGAGGCAGTGGAGTCCACTTGGTTGGCATACTGTCCAGCTCCACCTGCATGGCCAACCACGTGTCTCTTATCCTCACGGCGGCAGGCAGCAGAAGAGCAGAGGCTGCAGCAAGCCATTCGCATGGTCCATGGGGGCTGTCCAGGGCGGGGCGTTGAGATGCTTTGCTCTCGACCCATTGCTGCCGGGTTTGAGCTCACACTCCGAGCCCTTGAGGAGTGTCATCCCCCCGTTGCTACGCCTTTGGCCTCTTGGGTCGAGTCCTTCGTTCCTTCCAAGGGCTTGCAGCTTGATGCTGTCACAGAGGAGATGGTTGTGGATGCTCCGCGGGAGGCATCACGGGGTTCGGCGGCGGGTCCCAAAGATCTGACCTGCGACATGTTGCACAACCTCGTCCTTGATACTCCAGGCAGGCCTAAGACCTTGACTGTGGTGGCCAAAGTCATACTAGCAGGACAGCTACCCGCAGAGGCAGCCACATTCTTGGGTCACAGCAGATTGATTCCGCTGCTAAAGGGGGAAACAGAGGACGAGGGGGTCCATCCGATTGCAGTTGGTGAGGCCTTGTTCAGGCTCACGGGCTGGGTTCTGCTGCTGAGTGCCAGGGAAAGACAAGGGAAGCATTGGAGCCCCTCCAGTTTGGAGTGGGGGTCTCCGAAGGGGCCGCGTTGCTCGTACGGGGGGGTGCATGCCATCCTTGCGGCTCGCCTTTCGTACGGGCTACTCCGCCTGGACATTTGTAATGCATTCAATGAGGTGGAGGACATCATTATGTTTGCAGTGGTGTGGGATCGAGTGTTCTCCTCTTGGATTCCGTTTCTTCACCAATTCTACTCCTCTCCAGGCCACCTACTGTTCTTTTGGGTTAGCACGCCGGCGGTGTTGGAGAGCCAGCCAAGAGTGCATCAGGGTAATCTGCTGGGGCGGCCGAGTTCGGGCACGAGGGTAGAAAGTTTTTGGGACATGTTGGCACATTTCACGATGAAACTACCAAAGCAGATGCTATGGCTCACTGTTCTGCTCCATGCTTGACATTGTCAGTCACCAGGCTCTGCAGATTCAGCCAAAGAAGTGTCAGTTGGTGGTGCTCGGATGTTGTCACGCCGTGGGCTTTGGCTGGGATCCCTTCGGCCCCGGACCGGGTTGTGCTTTTGGGTTGTCTAGTTGGATTGGAGAGCTTCTGGAGTCGATGGGGTGCTGAGTGGTTGTTGGAGCAGACAAGGGAGCTTCAATTGCTACCATTGGTGGAAGACCCACAAGCTGCTCGCACGATGTTGTGCCTCTGCATCATCCCTCGCGTCGACTTCTGGGTTTGCGCCCTTCCCCCTGACTCCCTCTGGCCTGAAATCCTCCGGTGACTCGATGCGACTGTGTGGAAGGCTCTTTTAGGTATTCCAGGGGTGGTGGAGGCACCGCCGGGCACTCGATTTAGGATTTTGCATTGGTTGGCGAACCTCCAGGCCCGGCTGCCATTTGCAGAAGGTGGGATGGGCCTCTATAGTGCCGAGTCAAGGGCCCATCTCCTCTACATTTGTTCTTCGGTAGCTCTCCTCCACTCTCTGGAGGAGCTCTTTGGCCCTTTTCTCCTAGAGGACCAGTTCATGGACTTAAAAAAAAAAACTTGATTGATGAGAAGGAACATGCAAACGCCGCCCCTGACCGGCACAACATCGGGTATGAAAGCAAGCAAATGCCGCCAACCACGTCACAATGAGGTGGAGAGGAAAAGCAAGGAAACAAGCGTCAAGGACTGAGGAGACTCTCCTCGCCGTCCAACACCACAGTGTAGCAAAAGTCTGACAGCGTAGGAGGGCCAAGGGCCCACGGCTGCAGCAGCTCAACAGATGCGACACTGCCCAACGTCGGGTCTAAATCATCACACCACAAACCGCAGTTGCGGAACACATGACACTGCTGCCAAATCCCAGCAACGGAGAGCCGCTCCGCATACAAGGTCACTGCCCACAATGACCACCCCGGCTAGTCAGCCTCACTGCGCCTGTCTCAACCCCTCTCCAGCCACATCGCCGCCAACCAATGGAAAAAGCGTCAACAATCCAGGCCAAGACCGCCAAAGGTCTCCCAAGCCATCGCATGCAGCCGGTATCCTGGCTGCTACACAAGGGCAGCCCTGTAGTGCTTCTCATTCGCGGCCTCTACAGCGGGGAGAGCCTGCCCCTCCTCCTTCACCTTGTCAGACTGGGTGTCCACCGTGGTGACGTCCACCACCCACACCGTGTCCTGGGCCGAGTCAAACACAAGGACATCCGGTCGGAGCCCGCCCGGCAACAACCCCTCCGACTCTACCATTTCTCGGAGGGAATGCTCCCGGAAAATCTTCGCCAACTCGTCTCGGATGACATAGTGGACGCAAATAATCAGCCCAAACCTCACACGGTGGGTGACGTCCGCCGGCAGGAGCCCATGACCGCCATGGATGGAGAGGTATCCCAGTGGCAGACCCAGCCTAAGGTAGGAGTGGAGGCGGAAGTCGGCTGGGGCCGAGTAGAGGTGATCGCCAGGACCTGCAGGGCTGACTTGAAGCAAGAGAGCCGCCCCACCGGACTCACCGCCCAGTCCCTCCACAGCATAGCCTCGCACGCCTCCGGGAACAGCGCAGCCCCGACTATCTCCACCTCCTTCAACCACTAAAGATGCTGGTAATGGATGAAGGACGGGCAAAGCTGCTGGTACAATCCCCACCCAGCGCACTGGCAAAGGACCTCAAGCAGGGGCAAGTGCGCCATAATGGAAGCAGGCAGGTGCTCCACGGCTCCTCCTAAAGAGGGCAGAACAACTCTGTCTCACTGGCTGCAGAGAGGTGGCGGCCAGAGAGGTCATGAAGAGACTGGAGCAAAACCGCAAAAGAGCACGCGTAGGCGAGGTGTGCCCTCGGCGCCGCCGCAGAAAGACCCATGCCCCCGGCATCAAATGACAATTGCGCCTGGAGCCATGCCAACCTCTACAAAGCGCTAGTATGGGAATCGGGCGAGGCCTCCACCACCCCCATGATGCCCAAGAGAGCGCATTACACTATGGAATCAAACTCCCACAGCACCCATAGTCAGTCGACGTCAACCGGCATCAGCGAACTTCCTTGTGCACGCGCACAAGGAAGTTCGCCTGGGGCATGATGCACAGCCGAAGCATCGTCACCACCGCCTGCAGATCCTCCAACGCGGTAGGACCTGGAGCACATGGGTCTGCTCATGCAGCCACTCGTCCCCCCAGCCCCTCTGAGAGCCAGCCGACCCAACGGGACAGCCCAACAGCTCTACCCACTCCACTGTCGATGTTATCCCTGCCAACACACCAGGAAGAGCACCCCTCATCCACTACCAGAGGAGACACTTCTTTGGCTGAACCTGAAGCCCCTCACCACTGGCCAACCGGAACATGGAAGAGAAACACCCTAACGTCTTCAGGAGGAAAAGAGTCCACTTGTTTTTTCTCCTTTGCATGTGTTCTATTTTACACCCTATTGTGCCGGTGGCGGCATACATTTACCACGTGCTTGTACCAGTCCGTGGTGGCATTGTCTCTTTCACTTCATTGGCAATCAGATTCTAAAATAAAATGCATAGGCTATAATGGGCTACTACGACCAGACATCGCATAAACGTTTTAGGATTCACTACATCATTTATCATGGGTGGTCAGAGACTCGTCAAAAACACAAGTTCGTGGGTCAGATGGAATCTTGAGGAAGACGGCAACATCCAGAATTGTTCAATTAATGAGCTCTGACCACATATCATCCTTTTTTAATCGGCACAGAGTGCAAAGTGCGTGATAGATGTTGCGACTGTGGATTTGTTATTTTGTGATGCCCCTATACCATTGCTGAACATAGGACACACTAGGCATGCACTGCTCCTATCGAGTAAGTCCCCTATGTCTGGTCGTAATAGTCATGCTGGCAGACACCGAGTGGGTCAAGCCCGTTAAAGCTCCAATGGACATTTCTGACTCACAGAATACCGGGGCCAAAGTCATATCTGTCCTTGGAGACAAGACCCTTGAGCTCCACAAAGACAAGTATTGCCTGTGCAGGCAAGATCCTGGGTTTACTAGAGTGCATTACTCTTTGTTTGTAGGTAAACAATAGCTAAAAGGGTAAGCAATAGATATGCACCCTTTTTTTATGCAATGTTTCAATCAAGCAGAACGTAGCTTAGATCAGCCTATGTCAGCTTCAACGAGGCAAATTTGTAGAGAAACAAGAGAGTAGTTCAAGGCTAAGTGCTTGAGACCAGAGCAACACTCCCGGCTGTGCCATGCCTTGAACAAGCTATCACTGGATTGTCAAGAACGTGTGCGGCTACCTGAATATATTCCTTGGAGAGGAGCCCACACCAGATACAACGGATGCCACGTACGAGGCATTGATGAACAAAAACAACATGGCATTGGCGATGCTTGCAAAGTTGGTGCATGAATCGCAACACACCCACATCAAGGGATCCACGCTTCTACGAGAGGCTTATGCAAAAATCGCACGTGTGCACCAGTGTACTCTCACAAATCACCTGTCATCCTCCAAAAGCTAACAAGTGCAAGGGTATGCAAGGGAGAGTCAATTCTTGACTTCCTTTAGTTTTTTTAAGGATTGCTCCAATACGTTGCCTGAATGAACTAGAAACTGAAACCAACGTACAGGCTTTGATCCTCCTTATGGCGCTAACTGAAAGCCGAGGTTCTCTTTTCATCGTTTTGGGTGGATGGAAGGAGAACTTGACCTATGAGACAACGTACACAACGACGCCATGCAATGCGATACATTAGTAGTGAGGCTAACATCTCAGCCTATGCCGCACGCTTCGGTGGCTGCGATAGCAACAATTTCTCTTATGCTCCGAGTGGCAACAGAATTGCTGGTGGCGGGGAAAAAGACTATGGTGGTGGTTGGAAGGGTTCAAAGTTTCCGATGAAGTACCATAACTGTGGCAAGCATGGACACTAAGCAGAGGAATGTAGGGCTCTCGAGAAGGAAGATGGAGGAAAGAGTGGCAAGAACGAGGGTGTAGGGAAACACAAGAAAGAACTTAACATGATGGCTGAGAGCATGCCCACAAAGAAAGAAATGGAGCTGCTTAAGCCAAGAGCCTTTGGGCTTGACTCCGACACCAAACAGCACTCCTTGAGGGAGAAGGCTGGATTCGTCCCATTGGGGACACCAGAAATTGTTTTTCATATAAAAATGGTGACCTCGTCTATGCATGGGACGAAGTAGACAAGTTCATCAGCATAAATGTCAATGGTGTGAATTACTTTAAGCTACAAACTATGGTCTACATGCCGTCATTTGTAACAACCCACTTTTTGGTGTCCAAAATCATACACCACGAGATGACGTTCATTTTCACACAAAAAAAGGTTGTGATCGTTAAACAGGACATCAAGGTCTCCTATGCCAAGCATGATGTCATCGCACAGGTCCGAAGAGTCGATGGACTGTACGTGGCGCAGACCAAGCCTTCAAAAGTTTCAAATGAGGGACATGTGGCTGCCGTTGAGTTGGTGGCTTCAAAGAGACTGCACCACAAGCTGGCAACGTGGCGGCCAGCTCCATGAAGGAAAGAGATGTTGACCTGTGGCATAGACACTTTTGGCATGCAGCAAAGAGGCTACAAGTCTAAGGACATTGCAAGCAATGCAATAGCACAACACAGATGGAGGGCTACAAGTCTAAGGAAAACGCTGGGTGTAAGAAGATATGTGAGCAAGGCCCGTAAGGCAAGGCAATGAGGCAGCGCTTTGAGCACAATAATCAATGTACAGCAGCCAACTTGGGCTTTTGTCACATTGATGTATGCAAACCATTCTGAACTCTTTCAAACAGAGGAAGTATGCCATAATCTTCATCGACGACCATAGCCGAAGGTGTTGATCTACGTCGAGAAGGGAAATGGAGAAGTCAAGGGGAAACTACAAGAGTTTGTTGCCATGGTGGAGCGATAGACTCAGAAGAGGTCAAGACTGCATAGTGACATTGGTGGTGGTGAGTATGAAGTGTGTAAAGGCTCGTGGCATCAAGCACCAGACCACTACACCCTACACCTCGTAAAGCAATGGCATTGTGAAGCGGATGAACTACGACATCCTTGGCATGATCTGAAGTATGCTCCTTGATGTCAAACTCCTACCTTGCTTTTGGGTTGAAACTACAAGAATGGCCTGCTACTTTGTGAACTTTACCTCTGCACCTCCGCTTTGCAGGCGGATTAAGCAGCAGCAAGAGATGCAGCTCAAAATGACACAATATGCGTGGTCAGAAAGGAAGCTGGATGCCTCACATCTACAGGTGGTTCACTGTCTGGGCAAAGGTCGAAGCAGGTCAAGGAAGTGGCAAGCTAGATGACCTCAACAGTCTCATAGTCGGATACAACACCGCACATAAAGCATACAAGCTATAGCATTCAACAGCCGGGAAGCTCATCCAAAGTTGAAACATCGAGCTTGATGAGAGCACTCGGAAAAGGAGAGTTGCTAGATCCAAATCACGTTCCCAAATCTGGAGAGTGGGTCATGATGCTTGAGTTAGGAGATTATGCAAGTGACAACTGGAAGACTGTGCAAGTGAATCAGGGGGTGGTGCTGCTGCAAGGAAAGTGGCTGTGGATCTCACACAGCAACAGAATCCGACACTGAGTTTAAGTTGTCTGAGGTTTTTCGTTCAAGCTCTGAGGCTAGTGGCTTTCCTCTAACAATGAATTACTAGGGCTGCAAGCATCGTTTGAATAGCGACACACTGGCGCACTACCAATAGGTACATTTTGGCAAAGCATGTGTCAAAAGAAAGCAACAAAACAATATGATGATGTTATCGGCACATTGACCATGCTCAGTTTGTCGTGGTTGGCGTTGGGAGAGCCTGTGACAATGGCAGAAGCTATGAACAGGCTGGATGCGGCCAAGCGGAAGGAGGTAGTGGACACCAAGCTTGCATTGATCGAGGAGAACGGGGTATAGAAACTGGTGGTCAATCACCCTAATGCCCACATGGTGAGATTGCCTTGAATACTTCAGAAGAAGCAAAAGCAAGATGGCACCATCGACAAATACAAGGTTAGAGTTGGGGGAATTTTCTCAGTGTGTAGACTTAGAGTAAAAGGGAACCTTTTGTGCTAGTTATCTCCTTCACCTCTCTTATATCTATGCTAGTCACTGCTGCTACAAAAGACCTCAAGATCCACAACATGCATGTCAAAAAAATGCTCCTTCACAGGAAGCTAGACAAAGAGGCCTTGATGGAGGTGCGTGAGGACGTCAAGGCTCCAAAGGGCACAGTGTGCAGACTCAACAAAATGCTCAACAGGTTAAACAGGCCCTAAGAATGTGGTACAAGGGGATAAGCAGCTTCATGGCCAAAATTTACTTCACCTAGAGCCATAACAGCTTTGGTGTATACATGCAGGGGGATGCATGAGGTCTGATGCATATTGCATTATATATGCATGATCTTATCACTTTCTTGTTTCCCATCTAGCTGTTGAATGAGCTCAAGACAAACCTCAGCAAAAGGTTCAAGATGAAGGACATGGGTCCTCTCAAGCACTACCTCGGGATCATCATCCACTGTAACCGAGTAGCATGTGCCGTCAAATTAAACCAGGCCAAGTACATCATAAAGATCTTGAAAGGCTATAATATGGAGGACCTTAAACCTCATCGGCATGCTCATGACCACAGAGTGCAAGCTCTCACCTCCATGTATCCTGGCAAAAAGTAACCTAGTGTTAGAACCTAGTTGTAAGGAAGTGATTCATATGAAATACTCTGTGTGGAACCGTGATCCTCAGGGTAATATCTTCTTCAAGTTCACGTACTAGGAGCAGACGGCAAGTGCTATTATGTCTGCCTTGTTTTCTAGTCCATTGTTGTAGGCGGGTGAAAAGATTGTCCTGCCCATCACCTGATGGAAAAAAGTAAGGCTTCCACCCTGTGGAGACCTAGATGCACTATGTGGCCTGTTCTGCTTAAATGGGGTAGACATTGTGAAAGAATTGTCACAAACATTTGGTGTGCTAGAGACTGACTACTTGAATTCCTCTCTACTTTTGGTAGCCATGTTCTTCGATGAAGGGTGTGTTGTGATGCGGAAGCACACCAGCCAGATTTGTCTGCTTGTGCTGTGAATTTTTTCATCTAGTGGCTTTCCATAACAGTTACTTGGCAGACATTCACTTTTATCCATGGATACAGTATAGCGAATCGTGGAAGAACATTCCCGGTGGAGGCCCCGCCGGATTCCCATGCTGGCGCTTTGCAGGGGTTGGCGCGGCTCCAAGCGCACTTACCATTTGACGCTGGGGGCATGGGCCTTTTTGCTGCGGCTCCAAGGGCGCACCTTGCCTACGCGTGCTCCTCTGCGGCCTTGCTCCAGTCTCTTCATGACCTCTTCGGCCCCCACCTTCCTACGGCTCGTGAGATGGAGTTGTTGTGTCCTCTTCGGGAGGATTCGGTGGAGCACCTGCCTGCTTCCATTATCGCACGCTTGCCCCCGCTCGAGGTCCTTCGCCAGTATACTGGTCGGGGGTTGTACCAGCAGCTCAGCCCGTCCTTCCATTACCAGCGTCTGCAGTGGTTGGAGGAGGTGGAGATGGTCGGGGCTGCGCTGTTCCCGGAGGCGTGTGAGGCTATGGTGCGGAGGTGCTGGGCGGTGGGGTCCCGCGGGGCGGCTCTCTGGCTTCAAGCCAGCCCAGCGGGCCCTGGTGATCGTCTCTACTTGGCCCCGGCTGACTTTCGGCTCCACGCCCAGCTTTGGCTGGGTTTGCCACTGGGATATCTCTCCATCCATGGCGGTCATGGGCTCCTTCCGGCGGATGTCACGCGCCGTGCGGGGTCTGGGCCGATTATTCGCGTCCACCATGCCATTCG
>SZWC01005484.1:94556-109398 GCA_023375785.1 Penium margaritaceum
GCCCAGGGCACGGCGTGGGTGGTGGACGTTACCACGGTGGACGCCCAGTCGGACAAGGTGAAGGAGGAGGGGCAGGCTCTTTCGGCGGCGGAGGCCGCGAAGGAGAAGCACTACAAGGCCGCCCTTGCGCAGCTGCCGGGGTACCGGCTGCGCACGGTGGCTTGGGAGACCTTCGGCGGTCTTGGCCCGGATTGTTGGCGCTTCATCCGGCGTTTGGTGGCGTTGTGCCTCGAGAGGGGTCGGGGCAGGCGCAGCGAGCCTGACCAACCGGGTTGGTCGGCGGGGGTGGTGTCCTTGTTCGCGCAGCGGCTCTCCGTTGCTGGGATTCGGCAGTAGTGTCATGTGCTCCGCGACTTCGGCTTGTGGCGTGGTGGACTGGACCCGGCACTGGGCAGTGTCACGCCTGTTGAGCTGCCGCGGCCGTGGCCCCTTGGCCCTGTTACGCTGTCTGACCTTTGCTACACTGTGCCGTTGGACGGCGAGGAGAGTCTCCTCTGTCCTTGACGCTTGTTTCCTTGCTTTCCCTCTCGTCTTTCTTGTGCCGTGGGTGGCGGCTTTTGCATGTTTCCATACCCCGTACATGTGCCGGTCAGGGGCGGCATTTGCATATTCCTTCTTAGAATCCAAGATTTACCTCTGAAAAAAAAAACATTCTTTTCATATTTACAGCCCATGAAATTGATGGATATGAGAGTGCCAGAAAGTGACAAAAACAAGTTGGTCAATACAAATCATCTGGCATAACAGTTCTTTAGAGGATGTTTGACAGGTTCCAACACACTTTACGGAACTCGACTCGGAGTCCGTTTGAGTGAGATGTTGATTTCCAAAGTTTGGAGATCATGGGTCAGGTTCAAGTGACGACCTGAGCACTTTGAACTCAAAAGGCGGCAGGATTATTGGCCAGGACAGCTGAGAACGGCCTTCAAGGAGAAAAGGCGACTAGAGGACCTCCAAGAGACTTCAAGGAAGGTACAGACAATGATTGTTGGTAGTCCAAGTGGTGTGAGACATAACTCTCTTGTGTGACAAGGTGACTGCCGCTCATCCCACTAGGCCAGAAGAGTGTGCTAGAGGGTAGACTTTGACAGAGTGTATGTCAGTACTCCGTAGGCCAAATGAGGCATATAATGACTTTTTTGAAAAGTGCTTTTTGTACCTTTCTTATTCAAGAGTTGATTGAGACATTCACGTTCTCTACAAACCTACATTGCTTCCGTAATTTCTGTCTGTGCAACCTGCAACCCCCTCTCACAAACAGTTGGTCCTGCCTAGGCGGCTCTTACAGAGCCTGATCACCTCCCTGAGGGCTCACCCAGTTTCCATCAGTGGTATCAGAGCTAGAACAAGGCTTTTTCTCATCCTTGAGACATTCCTTGCACCCTATTGTGTGAGAGAGCCGTTTGTGGGATGAACGTTGCACTACCATGGCGACATCCGCTTCTGTGGTGACCGGCGTCAACATCGCCAAGTTCGAAGCAAGAACTTCAACTTGAACATGGTGTTGATGGAGAAGGGTCTCTGGAACCAAGTGGATGAGAAGGAAAAGGAACCAGCAGAAAGCTTCCTCTCCCCTGTCGAGGCCCGTACCTACCGCGAGAAGCGTGACCGCGCCCTCGCCACCATCTACCTCCACCTCGCCGAACGGCAACAACTCCTCGCCCATGGCATCCTCACACCAAAGGAGGTTTAGAAAAAACTTGAGTTCACTTATGCTTCCAAGTCAATCCTCATGAATATGCGGCTGCGTCGTCGCTTTCACACAGTGAAGATGGATGAGTCCGGATCCATGATTGACTACATCAACATGGTAAAGTCTCTCTCTGACCACCTTATTGCGATTGAGGACCCTGTCAAGGAGCGTGTGCTCATGCTAACCATCGTTTCTGGTCTTCCTAGCAGCTACTCTCCTCTCGTTGGTACCCTGGACCAGCGTGGGGACAAGCTCTCCCTCAATGATGTGGAGGAGAGTCTGCTGTTTGAGGAGGAGCGGCGCAGAGGGAGAAGAGGGTGGAAGCAGGCTGGACGTCGCTCTCATCACCAACTCTGGTCATGAGGATTGTGCTGCACCAACCAGGGGTAACGACAGGGGGGAGGAAGAAGGGGAACCGCCATTACTGCAAGAAGCCGGACCATTGGGCGCGCCAATGCCGAAAGAAGAAGGCGGACCTTACGGCTGGAGTGGGAGCAGGAAAACAGTCCGACGCTTTCGCGAATGTTGTAGATTGGGAGAGTGGATTCGTGACAACCATCTGGGTCCTGTATGTTTCCGACAACACTGCCTTGTTCTGGATCATCGACTCGGGAGCCACGCGGCACATGACGTATCGTCGGGAGTGGTTCATTGTCTACAACGTCATTGAGCCTTGTCGGGTGTACATGGGGGACAACCATGTGCAAATGTTGGTTAGGGAGGGTGAGATTGTGTTTTGTGCTTCCATTGAGGGTAAGCACGTGGAATGTCGTGTGAAGGGGGTACTCCATGTTCTTGGGCTGGCAGCTAACCTCCTCTCTATCTCATCTCTTATCTCCGAAGGTATGCACGTTTTTTTTTAGAATGGTGGCTGCACCATCTCTGCTTGTGCACGCCTTGTGCTTGCAAAAGCAAACAAGGAGGACGGTTTTTACCGCCTCTACGTGGCGTCGGAGAAGGAAGCCGACTCAACGTTGGCGGCAAGAGAGGGAAAACACGACATTGGCCTGTGGCACCGCCGGCTCGGTCACCTCGGCTTTGGCGCCATCATGTCCATGCAGCAGATGGTCCGCGGCCTGGAGCTCAAGGGGGTGAAGCAGCCTGGTGCATCGGCTTGTGAGAGCTGCATTGAAGGGAAGCAAGCCCGCGCTTCTTTTACGGGGGATGGGAAGGGGGCGCTGAGCTTCTCTCACTCGTTCACTCTGATTTTTGCGGTCCTATGCCATCACAGTCCTTGTCCGGCAAGTTGTACTTTGTCACGTTCATTAATCACAAGTCGATGAAGACGTGGGTGTCCTTCCTGGATGGCAAAGATGAGTACTTTGATGCTTTCAACGTGTGGATTGCTGCTGCATAGAATGAGAGTGGCATGCGGTTGAAGGTGCTTCGTACCGACAGTGGAGGAGAGTACCTCTCCAACGACTTTTGCACCTTCCTCAAGCGTCGCGGGATCAGGCACGAGGTCACCCCACCTGGAACACCGCAGCTGAACGGTGTGGCTCAACGTGCGAACCGCATGCTCATGGAGCATGTTCGGAGCATGCTTAAAGACGCGGAGCTCCCGCAAACCTTTTGGGCGAAAGCGGTCAACACTGCCGTGTACCTGAAAAACCAGAGTCCCATGCGCGCGGTGCCACTAATGACACCGAAAAAGGCGTGGACAGGACGCAAGCCAACAGTGACGCACTTGAAAGTCTTTGGGTGTGGCGCATTCGTGCACGTGCCTATTCGAAACCGCAACAAGCTGGATGCAAAGTCAGTGAAGGCCGCCTTCCTCGGGTAAGACACCATGGGATACCGCCTCTACAACCTCGCTGCTCGCAAGATCATCCACAGCCGCGACGTCGTCTTTCAAGAGGACGGGAAGGGCTGGACTTGGAGCCCTATGACTGCTCTTCCACTTGCTCCCACACTTGTTCCTGAAGTGGGAGAAGTTCCGGTTGGAGAAGAGGACAGTGCCGAAGATGGCGGTGACAGCGATAACGACAAGGAGGTGGAGGGAGCTGAGAAGGAGAAGGAGCTAGCAGTCGAATCTGATGAGTAGCAACAAAAAAACATACAACAGCTGCCACGACGGTCCGCATGCATCAACAAAGGTGCAAAGGACAGTGGGGAGCCGCTGAGGAGATCCGAATGCCTTGCAAGTAAGCAGAGGCGATTGGAGGAGCTGGTGAACCTGTGCACCATTCCACCACCTACGAAGACATCTGATCTCAAGCTTCTCTTCCTCACAGTCACTGATGACCCAGCCACATTCGCTAAAGCCATGCGTAGCGCCGAGGCGGCAGATTGGCGTGCCGCACCAGACGAGGAGTATGGTGCCCTCATGAAGAACGGCATGTGGACCCTCAAGGAAGCTCCACGTAGCAGCCGGGTAATTGGATGCCTATGGATCTTCAGGCGTAAGCGTGGTATGGATGGTAAGGTACTCAGAGCACGGCTGGTTGCAAAGGGGTATGCGCAGACTGAGGGTGTAGATTACAATGAAACATTTCCTATTGTCGCAAAGTTCTCATTCATCCGAGCGATCCTCGCACTTGCTGTTGCTATGGAATGGGAGGTGCACCAAATGGATGTGACTTGTGCATTTGTGAATGGTGACCTTGAGGAGGATGTGTACATGGAGCAGCCGGAGGGGTATGTGGTGAAGGGAAAGGAGGATTTGGTGTGCAAACTTGTGAAGGCCCTCTACGACCTGAAGCAAGCCCCGCGAGCATGGTACCACAAGATGGATGAGCAGTTGGCTGGCCTTGGCTTTGTGCACAGTGAAGCAACCATGCTGTACATGGGCGCACACAAAAGGCAAGCCAGATCATCATCTTGCTCTATGTTGATGATCTGCTCATTGCATCTGACTCTAAGTCTCTTTTGGACAATGTGAAGCAGTCCCTTGCTGCCAGGTTCGGCATGAAGGACATGGGAGAGCTCACTTACTACCTTGGCCTTCAGGTCAAGCGCGACCGGCAGCAGCAGACTTTGGAGCTGTCGCAGAGCACGTACGTGAGCGACATCGTTAAGTGCTTCAACATGGAAGGAGCGCGCAAGGCCGGTACACCACTGGAAGTGGGGGCGAAGCTGAGCATGATGCAGACTCCCCACGGCAGGCAAGAGAACAGCCGCATGGAAGCAGTGCCATACCAAGCAACACTTGGGAGCCTCATGTACGCAGCAGTTGGCACGCGCCTCGACATCAGCCAAGCACTAGGAGCTCTCAACAAATTTTGTGCGAATCCGGGCGTGCCACATTGGGAGGTGGTTAAGCGGGTGTTGCGCTACCTGGACAGCAGCTGTAGCCTTTGCCTCACCTTCAACCGAAACATCAGCCCCATCGTCATCGGCTTCTGTGATGCAGATTGGAGAGGTGACGTCGACAGAGTGAGGTCGACCAGTGGGTTCGTGTTTGTGCTCGGGGGAGGTGCAATCAGCTGGAGGAGCAAGAAGCAAGAGTGCGTTGCCCTCCCCTCCACCGAAGCAGAGTACATCGCCCTGAGTGAAGCAGAAAAGGAAGCTATGTGGCTGCATGAGCTGCTAGCAAGCCTTGGACAGCAGCAGACCATAGCCACCACCATCTAGTGTGACAACATGAGCGCCCTTGCTCTGACGAAGAACACCGAGTTTCATGCCCGCACCATGCACATCGACCTGTGGTACCACTTCATCCGCGAGGTCGTGGCAAAGCAGGTGGTGAAGATCAAGTTCTTCCCTTCAAGCATGATGCTGGTAGACTTTCTGACCAAGCCGCTGGCAGCGCACCGCTTTCACCAGCTGAGGGGATAGTGTGGACTTGTGTGAGTTTTATTATCGCAAAGTGGGAGAATGATGGATATGAGAGTGCCAGAAAGTGACAAAAACAGGTTAGTCGATACAAATAATCTAGCATAACAATTGCTTAGAAGATGCTTCACAGGTTCCAACACACTTTAAAGAACTCGATTCGGAGTCCGTTTGAGTGCGATATGGATTTCCAAAGTTTGCAGATCATGGGTCGGGTTCAAGTGACGACCTGAGCACTTTCAGCTCAAAAGGCGGCAGGATTATTGGCCAGGATGGCTGAGAGCGGCCTTCAAGGAGAAAAGGCGGCTGGAAGACCTTTAAGAGACTTGAACAAAGGTGCAGGCAACAATTGTTGGTAGTCTAAGTGGTGTGAGACATAATCCTCTTGTGTGACAAGGTGACTACCGCTCATCCCTCTAGGCCAGGAGAGTGTGCTAGAGGGTAGACTTTGACAGATTGTATCTCACTGCTCCCTAGGCCAAATGAGGCATGTAAGGGCTTGTTAGAAAGTTGTGACAATGTACTTTCTCCCTCAAGAGTTTATTCAGACATTCACGATCTCTGCAAACCTACATTTGCTTCCGTAATTTCTGTCTGTGCAACCTACAACCCCCTCTCACAAACAGTTGGACCTGCCTAGGCGGCTCTTAGTGAGCCTGATCACCTCCCTGAGGGCTGCCCCAGTTTCCATCAGAAACATCAAAAACCTTCATTCATGGGCCAATACATTGCATGTTGTTGTGCTTGTGCTAAATTGGACCGCACCAGGGAGGAACTATATGGATCACGCACTATGATGTGCATGTGTGAGGGAGTGGCAGGTGCAAAAATAGCTAATAAAAATGTTGAAAAAGAAGTCAGGTTTTTCGGTGGAGCTCTTTGGCTGGCTCCTCCCAGGTCCTAGGAAGATGGAGTTGTTGTGCACCCTTTGAGAGGAAGCAGTGGAGTGGCTGCCAGTGTCCATTGTGGCCACCCTCCCCATGCTGGAGGCGCTCGGAGACTGCTTGGGGCAAGGCCTTCAAGAGACACTTAGTTGTTTTTTTCTGTCACTTCAAGCCCTTGCAGTGCTTGGAGGAGGTGGTAGCAGTGTGCAGTGCCATGCTCCCAGGCACCTGTCATCAGATGGTCCGGAGGTGTTGGGCAATGGGGTCCAGGGGCGCAGTCCTCTGGCCGCAGGCAGGTCCCACTGGCACAGGGAATCACACGTCTTTGGCCCCTGCTAATCTTTGTCTCCAGGCCCAGCTCTGGCTTGGGCTTCCCCTTGGGTACCTCATCTATCATGGTGGCCATGTTTTCATGTCAGCAGACGTGAGACAACATTCAGGGTCCAGGCCGATAATTCGGGTCCATAACGTCATCCATGACAAATTGGAGATTTTTTGTGAGCAATCTTTGTACAAGATGGTGGGGCCAGATAACCTGCTTCCAGGGGGGCTCCGTCTGGACTTTTTTTCTTGGTGCAGGGGACAACATGGGTGGTGGATGTCACCACTGTGGATGCGCAGCTAGACAAGGCGATAGGCAATGGTGAGACGCTGAGACCTGGAAGGAGACAAAATAAAAGGTAACCTTTGGTCTTCTGCCAGGTTGGAGAGTACGCACAGTTGTGTGTGCAACCTTTGGCGGTTTGGGCCCAGATGGCTGGCGTTTCTTCCGTCGGTTGGGCTGGCTGTGCTTGGAGAAGAGCCGCAACCGGCACAATGCGGCAGATCAGCCATGGTGGTCAGCATGGGCGGTGACTCTGTTCACGCAGTGGCTCTCCATCGTGGGGATTTGGCAGCAGTACAGAGTGATCCGTGACCTCAGCCTGCGGCAGGGCAATTTGGACTTGTCAGTCGCCGCAGAATCATCTCTTCTGCCACGAAGGCCATTGCCGCTGGACCATCTTTCTCTGTGAGATCTTTGTTATTCTGATCCTCTGGAGGAGGAGGAAAGTTGACTGCGATCATGACTCTTGCACCTATGCTTTTTTGCTTCCTATTCCACCCTATTGTGTGGTGGGTGGTGCCATTTCCCATTCTACCACGTGAAACAAAAGAAGATTTATAAAGCCTGTTGTATTGTGTGCACATAAGGATCTCTGGTTGACTTGCTGCTTTCACACTGCTATGATCACGTTTGTCACTTACAGGTATGTGAGCCATGTTAGAGGCTGCAAGATTCCAGGAATACTTCCAGTCAGCTGGTTAAAGCCCAGATCCCTGCATCATAAGAAAAATCCATTATCAGAAAAAGTAGACCACAACCTGGACTTCCAAGTTAGCACTGGTGTGCACTCTGCAGGGTGCCACAACATCATTGGACAACCTTTTTTGGCTACATAAAACAACAGAAAATTATACAAATGCAATCGTACCTGATACTAAAAACAACAAAAAAAAAGGCAAAAAGGACAGCAATATCTCACTCTCAGCCTTGGCGCAAGACTCTGGTGTCTGTCCATCTGTCCATCAGAACATCTGATGGTTTTTCCTTAAGGTCATGGTGAAAGGCAACATCAGACTCTGCCTGGTGGACAACTGCAGTGCAACTTCTGTTACAAGAGTGTGCCATCTGCTCAGCCTTGGCGCTGATAATCAGACTGATGCTGGACAGCAATGCCCCTCAAGTTTGATGTATTGACCTGCATCATGAACGGTGTTTGCTTCCATTGTCACTGGCACCATGGCAGAAGAAGAGACTACTCCATTCAATGCCACTTTCTGCCGCTCATTGCACTAAATAATCATGCATATGAGCCAATAGGTTGTGACCACAAGCTGTAGGCAACAAGCATGGATGCAACCAGCCAGTGGGTGGAGCACATCGTCCAAACTTTGGACCAAACACCTCCAATTATCAAGTGCGCCTCTTTCTCTACACATATTTTGTGAATTCCAGAAGTGAAGGGACTGAAATTGCAGAGATCAGCAAATCAAAGATCCATTTGCACCTCCTCCTCTCCAACTTTCTCAACTCCAAGTACACAACACCAGGAGGATGACGAGGTCCATGATTTTGGTCTTGTGTCAACTGCAGTAGGACTGCCATTCATGAGTTGTGTCACTTCCAAGGAATTATGAGGATCCCTATAAAAAACGCTGTCCAAAAAAGGGGGGGGGGGGAGGGGTCAACCTGAATGTACTGAACTGAGACAGAGACATCCCGGTCTTTCTTTTTGTTGCAGGTGCTTCTACTTACAGCTTCTCCATGTTTTCTAGGGCAATGATGGAAACTGGAATGTTGCCAGACAATTGATTGTTGTTCAGATGTCTGCGTTCATACAGTTATCAAAAACAGCCCATGAATTGACTTGTCTCAAATAGTTGACTGTACCACAGCTGAAATAAGTACAGAGCATTTTATATGGTTCACGTGTTGCTTTGAATGCACATGACAATCTACAGCAGAGGACCACAAGGTGGATGCAATAAGCATGTTCTGAACCAGCCACTGGCCTAACATTTTCACCACACAAGCCAACGTTGATCACAAACAACCCAGGCGCTGTAGATCCAGATAGATACATCTTAATGCACCGTGCATCACTCGGGTGCCTACAAGCTACTTAACCAGGAACACGTGCTGCAACCATTGTCACCAACGGGACAACCCGAAATGGAGCAGCATCTCAGGCCAACTAGTTCTTTTCACACTCGGCTGCAATAAAGTTTACACTGGGCTGCAATAAAGTTTACACCCCAAAGAGGTGCCCGTCAGGGGTTGCATTTGCATGTTCCTTCTTATTAACCAAGATTTAACTTAAAAAAACACCTTTGTGAAAACATGAAAAAGCCGCCACCCACGGCACAAGAAAGAGGAGAGGAAAAGCAAGGAAACAAGCGTCAATGACTAAGGAAAGTCTCCTCGCCCTCCAACGGCACACTGTAGAAGAGGTCAGACAGCGTAACACGGCCAAGGGGCCACGGCCGCGGCAGCTCAACAGGCGTGACACTGCCCAGCGCCGGGTCCAGTCCACCACGCCACAAGCCGAAGTCGCGGAGCACATGACACTGCTGCCGAATCCCAGCAACGGAGAGCCGCTGCGCGAACAAGGAAACCGCCCGCGCCGACCACCCCGGCTAATCAGCCTTGCTGCGCTTGCCCCGACCCCTCTCGAGGCACAACGCCTCGCCTCCAAACGATGGATGAAGCGCCAACAATCCGAGCCAAGGCCGCCGAAGGTCTCCCAAGCCAATGTGCACAGCCGGTACCCCGGAAGCTGCACAAGGGTGGCCTTGTAGTGCTTCTCCTTCGCGGCCTCTGCCGCCAAAAGAGCCTGCCCCTCCTCCTTCACCTTCTTCGACTGGGCGTCCACCGTGGCGACGTCCACCACCCACGCCGTGCCCTGGGCGGAGTTGAACACAAGGACATCTGGCCGTAACCCCCCCAGAAACAAGCATTCTGGCTCCACTATTGCACGGAGGGAATGCTCCCGGCAAATCTCCGCCAACTCGTCCCGAATGGCATGGTGGACGCGAATAATCCGCACAGACCCCGCACGGCGCGTGACATCCGCCGGAAGGAGCCCAACCTCTCCATGGATGGAGAGATGTCCCGTGGCAAACCCAGCCGAAGCTGGGCGTGGAGCCGAAAGCCGGCCGGGGTCAAGCAGAGACAATCGCCAGGGCCCGCTGGGTTGGCTTGAAGCCAGAGAGCCACCCCGCGCGACCCCACCATCCAGCACCTCCGCACCACAGCCTCACACGCCTCCGGGAACAGCGCAGCCCCGGCCATCTCCACCTCTTCCAACCACTGCAGACGCTCGTAATGGAAGAAGGACAGGCTGAGCTGCTGGTGCAACCCCCGAGCAGAGCACTGGCAAAGGACCTCAAGCGGGGGCAAGCGCGCAACAAGGGAAGCAGGAAGGTGCTCCTCAGCATCCTCCCAAAGAGAACACAACAACTGCATCTCACGAGCCACAGGAAGGTGGGCTAGACACATTGATTGCATCAGAAGTGGTCACAGATTTCACTGAACATCGAAGATATTATTGGAGACATAATAAGTTTGGAACAATGTGATGGTCTTTTCCAGGTACTCACCATTTTTCATTCTGATACAGTTCTTGCTTTTGAGCATTGTTGCATCATGTTCACAGAGTTGCTGCTTCTTCAAGCCAAAGGTTATGAAATTAGGATTGGTTGGCCTTCGCATGGATAAGCATGGAATTTTTATGCCACCGTGGCAACCCAGCCATGCACATCATGGATGCCACAACAGGCAGCTCTCAACGAAGGTTGCAGGATGACCGCACACTAGCTCAAAATGCCCCTGATGGACACACGCTGAGCCAAGGCCCCCATGGTGCGCTGAATCCAGTGCTCTAGAGTATGCCACGTTCCCTGTGAGAGTCAGATCTTTGTGAGGCGGGCAAGGATGACCTAGAACTCATCCACCAGGCCACCCAATGTCTCCCAAGCCAAAGCCGGTCTTTGCATTGTCCTTTTCTGTGCCACGGACGGCCTTCCCTGGCATACTGGCCCTCTGCCCCTGCGTGTCCACAATCATAACATCAAATACCCATGTGATGCCCCACCCGTGGCTCACAAGGGTAAGGTCTCAGCATAGGAAACCCTGTATTGCCGCTGCCCACCGGGCAGCGGCAATACATCCTTGGGCTCAACTCGTAAGGTGAGGTGGTGCTCCTTGAAGATGTCAGCCAGATCATCCCGGATTGCGTTAACTTACCACACTGCAATCCCCTCCTTCCATATCACTGCTGTCGGCCCTACCTCCTCTAGATGCCCTAGGAGAAAGCCAAGCCGCAACTGGGCATGGAGGCAAAATTCCGCCACTGAGAGAAAGTTCCTGCTGTCTTCTCCTGACGGCGTGGCTTTAAGCCACATAGAGCTCCCCCTTGTTGCTGTTGTCCAGCACCTGCTCTGTGCTTGGCAGCAGCACCTGGTGCTCCAACTGGTTTGCCTCCTCTCCGCTGCATGCACAGTGGCGGAAGGCCACCACTTCAGCCTCCTCAATTCACACGTCCCTATGACTTGCAAACCACATCACAGTCATCTGCTGGCAGATTCCTGCTACAGTGCTCTGCTGCAAGGCCTCCATGGAGGACAGCGCTCTGAAGACAGGCAGAGGCAGATTCGCCTTCACACTCCTCCAGAGTAGGCAGAGGAAGTCCAGTCCCTTAATCTGGGAGGAAAGCAGCAAATGTGGACGTGAGGGCGTGGAGTAGTGCAGGAATAGGCTACTGGTGGCCGATCGCTGGAGCTCATTAATCCTGCTCCCCCCCCCCCCAAAGCCAAATGGCAACTGCATCTGCCATTGTCCCAGCCACTGCAGATCCCAGCCATCTGACCCCTCCACTGATGCTGCCAGGACCTGCAGGAGGTGGCGGACCACCTCCTACAAGCCTTGGTGACTTGCTGCACCGCAAGCCACCAAGGCTTTGGTGGGAGATCCCGCACACAGAAGTTCACCCGGGTGATCCTACAGCTGCGGAGGAGAGTCGCTGCAGCCTGGACGTCCTCCACACAACTCTACTCTGAGGGGCATCAGAACTTCTCCTTCAACCACTCCTCTCCCCACTCCTCCTGGAATGAATGGATGCCCACTGGGCAGCCCAGGACCTCTATCCCCATGCCTGCCCACGGCAGATCCACCAAATATTGTGGAACCGCCTCCCCAGACCGCAGCTACAGCATGCACCTCCTCGGCTGGACCGGAAGGCCGCGGAGTGGTGCTGCTTCCACCATAGCTTCTACGCAAGCCCGTAGCAACTGTGGAGGACCGCAGACAGTCATGTTATCCAGGAAGGCCTCCACATACCCTCTCTGACCTACGTCCACAGCTAGGAGAGACTGGAAGCCCACCTCAAGGACCAGTTCCAGGGGGAGGTCAAGGATGGCCTGCCCAGCGGATCCCTCTGCCGCACACCTCAAATATTTTTTATAAGTTGGGATGAGTTTGGATGAGTTAATGCATTTAATCTTTCAAGGACTGTGTAAGTGTACAGACTGTTGCTCCTGACTCATAAAACTGAGAAGTTTAGGTTCAAATCAGTTTGTCATTTTTTTGGGGGGGGGGGGGACTCAAAGGGTAAATGTTGATCCCGGGGAAAACGTGCAGGCTTTCTTGTGGTACCCCAGGGCTGTAGTGGGGCTTGTAAAACAAATTTGAAACTGGTTGGATTTCTGTGAGTCTAGTTCCCTAATTCTGGAATGGAAGAAATACTCGTCCAGAAAAAGTTCCTCTTTCAATGTTTGTCAATCCAAACCAACAGTGTGCTTTGATCCTTGCTGGTCAGCTGACCAGCAAGGATCAGATATCTGTGCCGTAAGATATATCATAAACAACCCATGGATCTGCATGTCTCGAGCACAAAATTTCCACGATGCTTGAGGCAGTATGGTAGTAAATGCACGTGACAGCTTATAACTGGTCACCACTACACATATACAACAATCATGGTTTGAACCAGCCATCTGATAGAGGATATTCATCCTTCAAGTCTAATCCCAGCACATTGACAAGCAGGGCTGGTAGCGGTACTGCCATTTTTAGTATACAGCGTACATTGTACTGCAGTAGTGCCATACCGTGGTTCGCTATTTGCTTTTACGGTACCAGTACGGTATCCTTACTGAACTGCCAAGGTCTGTAGTACCATGGTGCTGTACCGCGGTTCTGTACTGTGGTACTGTGTAAAACAAGCTCCTCAAATGATGGTGTTCCAGGAATACGTCATTCATTGGATGACTAGAACATTATAGGTCAGTGTTTGCTGTGTTGGCAAATTCTATGCAACGAGAATAACTAATCTCTTCCATACATTGATGCCTCCCAAGAGAGAAAATGAAATATGCCCCAAGAGAGAAAATGAAACAGGATCGACCACATAGATGGTGCATGAGGACCAACAAGTGCTTGCACAAGCAACAAATATTGGCTGCCATCTACCTTGTCGACCCCCGCTGACATGTAAAAAATAGGGATCCCACTCCCACACCACGCACCTTCAATGGCAAATCTCATGCCTCATACCCTCATTGAAATAGGGGATGAGCACTTTCTAATTTTTTTGTGTTCAATCTCTTGTCTACATTTTTCTCAATCATTGAAGACGTTTTCCCAACCTATTTGTTGGAAATTTTCTTCTTGCATTACATGCCTAGTCTTTTCTACATACTTAAGTTCTCAATGATAGGGCTTTTACCACACGTTACCATGAAGAAATGTGGAGTTTCTACAAAGGTGTTGCTCACAGCACTCGTGGTACAGTCATTTTTACTGTTTCCTTCCTGTGTGGTATACCGTGTACAGTGGCACAGTTGAAGTATCATGGTACGTCAACGATACCGGTGCTACAGTAGGTGTGTTACCAGTATCAGTAGTGACCTTCTGAGGAACCCGAAGACTATAGTCCTGAACACCGCAGTGCTTTTGAACCGTGGTATTCAACACGGCAGTACCCAAAACCTGCATTTTGACATGTATGTCCTCCTTACCTTAACTTTGGGGACAGCATTTGCAGAGATCCAGTGGATGAGATGCTATTTTGTTCAACTTCCGGCAAATCAGATCTCTTCGCTCAGTTTAGAAGACCACAAGGACGACAAGGTGCATGAAGTTTTCCTTGTCTGCTGCAGGAATAGCACCATCATTGACCAAGTACCTCATTGTTCAATAATCGAACAACTCACACAACATTTATTCAATGTGTGAATAATGGAAGGAAATCCAATGCACCAATACCTCTCAACGTTTTTCTCTTTCTAGTGGTACCACTCACAAAAATTGTAGACCTGTTAAAGCACCAATGGATGCTGGAATGCTGCCAGTCAGTTGGTTGTGACGCAGAAATCTGCTTAGACAGTGCACAAAGGCAACCTATGGATCTAGATGTCTGAAAAAGACATTCCCAGAGGGCATGACGCACTATGTTACCACGTGCACGTGACAGCTTACAGCTGATGACCACGAGCATGGTCCAGAATAGCCATTTCACCTATGACATTGACCTTCAAGCCCATATTTACCACATCAACCCCAAACCCAGGCCAGGTAAGCCAAGCCACCCTTCCAGGGATAGTGCATCTCACAGCCCTCAGATACCCACCAAAAATCCAGCCATGAACAGCCTGTGCTACATCTACTGCTCCCCGTGCACAATGTTAACAGCTAGCAATACCTCAGGGCTCCGATCTGTTTCACAATGGAGAGCAAGTTCCAAACTTTCTCTCTGCGATGGATAGCATAATGTCTGTGATTTCATTTGTCAGAGATGTTGCTTGTGTAATACATTACTCTTTCTTTCTTTTCAACACTTCATTGGCATGAAACAGAAAATTCCTGCACCGACCGGCACAAGCACGTGTTATAGCAATGCTGCCACCAAACACACAAACGGGTGGCAAAATGGAAAGAGAGAGAGAGAGAGAG
>SZWC01005484.1:116202-127412 GCA_023375785.1 Penium margaritaceum
GGGGGGGGGGGAGAGAGACAGACAGACAGACAGAGACAGAGACAGCTAGAGAGACAGAGAGAGATAGAGACACACACACACACACACACACAAACACACACAAACACACACACACACACACACACACACACACACACACAGAGAGAGAGAGAGAGAGAGGGAGCAAGTAAGAGAGAAATCTTTGTTGCTTTCATTTCAATGATGGGGAAATTATACTGTGCATTACCACCTTGGGAGACCAAACTCGATGTAACAATGTATTTTTTCTTCTTGACAGCATTTCTGATTGTAATGAACTTTTGAGTAGTGTGAAACCAAGTTCATGGAGTTCCTGCTTCTCCATGCGCATGCCAAACAGCTCTTCAATTGTCTGCTTTCACAACTACCATTATGTTTTGTCTACATTTGCCTATTTTCTTTTCTGCAACCTAGTTGTTTTTTAGGGGTTATTGTAGGGACTACATTTTGGTGTTTTTTATGGAAAATTTGTTATTTCTTTTGTGATTATCTTATACTTTGTACTCCATAAGGAACTTCGTTAAACTCTAGACTGAACCCAGAAAATTTCCTCCTTTCTGCTTAAATAAAAGGGAGCATGCAAAGCCGCCACGGACCGGAAAAATCAAGTGGTATAAAAGCCGCCACCATTGGCACAATACGGTGGGCATGAAAGCAAGAGGCCAGCAAGGGCGGGCTGAACTCTGCATAAATCAGACAGTGCCACAGCTTGGCGCACACGCTCGCGCCGAGCAACCCGCGCGATCTCCGGCACGTAAGTGGCCAGAGAACGGGAGTGGGGTACAGTGTAGTAGCGGATGGCGGCACATAGGGCTCGGACGCCGGCAAGGGAGGCGCATTGTGCCAAGACTGCTACCGCTCGCTGGACCCGCTGGGCCCAGTGCTCTCTTTTTGTCATAAAGAAGACTTGATTGATGAAAAGGAACATGCAAATGCGGCCCCTGAGAAGCACAAAATTGGGGTACGAACATGCAGACGCTGCCATCAACAGCGCAAGAAAGTGGAGAGGAAAAGCAGGAAAACAAGAGTCAAGGGCTGAGGATAATCTCCTCCCCGTCCAACGGCACAGTGTAGCAAAGGTCAGATAGCGTACGAGGGCCAAGGGGCCATGGCTGTGGCAGCTCAACATGCGTGACACTGCCCAACGTTGAGTCCAGACCACCATGCCACAAGCCGAAGTCATGGAGGACATGACACTGAAGTTTTTCATTTCAGATGAGTAGGCCTTAACTGGGCGATGGGTGGTTACCGAATGAATACAGGCGAACACTACTGACAATACAGTATTTGGCCTTCAAAATCTTGAACCTATGGAAGTTCTTGAGATAGTCACGGACTTTTAAAAAGTATTCAAACACAATTTGACTAGTGGTAAACTATTTTTAAGTGTCCAAAATGTTGAACTACATTTTACTAAATGTGGTAAAAAAAATCATGAACAGAACAGATTTCACAAATAGTACCTGGACAGCTGAATTGCCTCAAATTCACCATATGATTTTTTGACTGTTCAACAATGTGCACACAATCTTGCACATGTACAGCTTGCATGGATATTCCTGGTCATGCTTAATTGTGATGCCACCATGGCAGCTCAGCCATGCAATGAATCTTCTGCAACTTGTTCATAGTGCTTTTGGCAAGGCTGATAAGCTGCCCCTGGGAGGATGAGGTGAAAGTGCTAGAAGAAGCTGTAACCACAGAGATGCAAGCTATGTGGCTACAAAGCTTCTGTAGCTGTGGCTACAGTGCTTTGGGTGTTCATATCCCAGTACTAATCACTCACAGCGATGCCAGACTTCTTAGCCCATCAAGAGAAGCTGGAATGCTGCCATTCAGTTGATTATTGGACAAACCTCTGCAACTCCAATGGATTGTGAGAAACACATGGGGCTGCACGTTGCGAACGACATGTGCAAGGAAAGTGGATGGCACCAAGAGCATGGTGCAAACAGGGGCGGGGCGGGGTGAGGACATGGTCAGGGCACTGGATCATTCTTCACACCAGGAATACTCTGGATATTGTCTTCTCTGGTACCTTTGGATCAGTTTGACCACATCAAGATTTGTTTTCCGTCATTGGTGAAATTGTGGAAGCACTAACTTCTGAGGCCAAAGCACTGGCCTCATGAGGCGATGCAAATAATTGAATATTCTTTTCCGAACTCATCAAGGGAAACTCTTGAGAGTGGGGTACTGGTAAGCCTTTAGCTGTTTATTTGACTAAATTCACAGCAGGGCAAGTAGATGTAGCCACCAATAAACTTGTTTTCTGCCTTTCCAAACACTGATCACTCACAAGTATTCCAAATTTGTTAGGTTACCAATAGAATATGGAATGCTTCCAGTCATTTGGTTTCCGTCCAATGATCTGCATCTCAAAGGGTGTTGGGAAAAAGGGAAAAGAAAATGTTATCTGTGGCTCAAGGAGTTTGTGCTATAAACATGTGCTTGTGCATTTTAAGCATAAACATGAAAACAACACGAGTGGGTGAACTTGAGAATGTGCTGTTGCCTGTGAATTTTTCAACATGGTTTGAGCAGTAACTCCTGCCTACAAGAAGCAAAATTCAGCTTCCTTGTTGGCCAATTTAGGAAAACTGAGGATGCTGCGTAAGGAGCTCAGAGCATCTTTATCTTCTTTGTCTTCAGACATGTTACACACCCTGTGCAGAGCTGACAGGGAGCCACCACTGTTTGAGGGATAATGTTTTCCTCGGATAAGACCATACCCTTTCTCACAAAAAGCCACCTCCATCTCATCCCATGTGAATGAATATATGGTCCGTCAAATATGTTGAATGGTTCTTGCTATGGGCAGGGAGTAAAATCTGCAATTCACCCATGGTGCCAGTTTTTGGTTTGTTCCTGGACAACAACGTTGCCCAGGTCTGAGGGGCTGCACGTCTATGTCACACAGCACAGTTGGTCAAAGGAGTGGTGACCAATTCTACCTTTGACACCTTTTTCTCTCCTTTTGGATGAGGAAAGAATTTTCATATCATAGTGATGAATCTGTGGTGTGAGGCAGGCAAGGGAATCAAGAACCACAATTTTACCATAGATATGGCACGTGGTACGGTCAGTGACAAGCATCTCTACCAACACAGACCTTTCAATTTTTCTTTATTCTGGCACAACCACTTACAGAAATGTCAGAACTGATAGGCCACCTATAGAGGCTGGAATGCTGCCACTTAGCTGATTGTAGTCTAAAGTCCTGCAGCTTGAACAGTGTTAGGAATAAACATGTACATATTCATACGGTAAAGAATGATATTGACCCAAGAATTCATGCAATTGCAGCACATTGCATGATACAGGCCCTGCTTCGAATGCACGTGACAGCTTACAGTGGTTAAAATCCATTGCCAAAAAATCAATTGCAGCTCTTTCCATCCGCACACCACATATTTTGTCAACTCTATGTCAAGGCCATTGATGTCCTTGCAGAAAAGACCAGGATACACATCCTACTTGGACCTTAAAAACAGATCATCTGATTCATGACAATATCAGCTGGAAACATAGACGCCATCAGAAATGGGACGAGTGGATAGTGGGACAATGTGTTCAAACATGTTGCCATAACATTTGGCCAGAACTTAACCTACAGATGCCCACAAGGGCACAAACGAGAAATGAAGTGGGTTTGTGGTCAACCATGGCAGATGTATAACAAAAACGTGAGTGGAGATACAAAGAATGTTTTTCATGCATGAAAACGGGTGATATTCAGCAGTTCAAGTGATAGGACAGAGAAGTTCTGTGTTCAGCTACTGTGGCTGTTGCACCTTTGCTATAGCTGACAAAGGCAGGTTCTTGAGCTTCTTGCCTATCAGCACTGTCACTGACAAGGAATTCAGTTTCATCAGGTTTCCAATGGAGGCTGGAATGCTGCCAGTCAGCTCATTCCTGTCAATTTCTCTGCACCTCAAATGGTGTTAGTGAGGAACGGATGGATCTTCTTGCCAATGACAGAACAGGTTTCTTGTTCTATGAAAGAATGGCACTGTCAAGCGTATCCCATGGTACAGGTCTTGCTTCAACTGGATGTGACAGTGCAGGGCTAACAACCATGGACAAAACAATCTAGCAGAAAAAGGGCGTCACATCTCTTTGTGAATAAGTTGACGTTTTCACATACACAAACCGAGATTCAGTGCTTTGCAATTCAGAAGAAGCACATGTGCATTGTTGTGGAAAGATGTGGATCGCCAACAAAAAGGTATTTTTTCTCTGAAATTGGACACCAAGCTGCCTTTACTTATGTTGTGATGNGTGCAGGGCTAACAACCATGGACAAAACAATCTAGCAGAAAAAGGGCGTCACATCTCTTTGTGAATAAGTTGACGTTTTCACATACACAAACCGAGATTCAGTGCTTTGCAATTCAGAAGAAGCACATGTGCATTGTTGTGGAAAGATGTGGATCGCCAACAAAAAGGTATTTTTTCTCTGAAATTGGACACCAAGCTGCCTTTACTTATGTTGTGATGTAATACAGCTCAACGTTGTGCCGTACCATGGTACAAAATGTATTTTTATGGTACCAAAGTGGTACTGACCCGCCAATGTCTGTAGTGCCGTGGTACTATCCTGCGGTTCTTTTCCCTAGTATCGTGTCCCTAATACCATACTGGGAATGCGTTACTTGTTGGATGATGCCATACCGGGAATGCGTTTCTTGTTAGATGATTAGAGAATTAGTGGTCGGTGTTTGCTGTCTTCGCTTGGTCATATTTGAAGAGAATAACTAGCCTCTCCCATACATCGATGCCTCCGATATCCTCAGAAACATGCCCCAAGAGGAGGAAAAAAAGGATCAAATATATAGATGGTGCATGACCAACAAGAGCTCGCGCAGGAAACAACAATTGACTGCTGTCCACATTGTCCACTCCCTCTGAAGATTGTCAAAACAGAATCCCCCTCCCACACCACGCACCTTCAATGGCAAACCTCATGCCAAATGCCTCACTGGACTAGGGAATGAGCATTTTCCATTTTCTCTTTATCTCTTGTCCGCATTTTTCTAAATCACTGAAGACGGTTGCTCAGCCTCTTTGTTGGAAATGCACTACTTGTACTAGATTCCTGTTCTTCTCTGAACACTTCAACTCTCCGTGATAGGGCTGTTACCAAACATTCACGGAAATAAATGTAGTGGTTTTGCAAATGTGCTGCTCACAACACTCCTGGAATGAAATTCAACCATACACTATTTTTTACTGTTTCCGTTTGTGTGTGGTATGCCATGTACTGTGGTTCAGTCGAAGTATTGCGGTACATCAAGGATACCGGTCCTACAGTTGGTGTGTTACCGGTATCAGTAGTGACTGACAAGGACTTGGGCAGCCCTGAGGGAGGTGATCAAGCTCACCAAGAGCTGCTAGGCAGGACCGATTGTTTGTGAGAGACGTATTCTAGGTTGCAGATAGAAAGATACAAACGCATGTTAATTTGTGTAAAAGGCGTGAATAGCTCCTTTGACTCGTGGGTGAGAAATGATATTAGCACAACTTTCTAACAAGCCTAATTATGCCTCATTTGGCGCATGGAGCTGGAAGAACGACTCTGTCAAAGTTCACCACCTTGCATACTCCTAGCCTATTGGGATGAGCAGCAGTCACACTCACACAAGAGACTTACCATCCCTGCCATGTGCACAACCAATATTCTTTGTGGGGACCTTCCTTCGAGTTTCTGAAGGTCCTCTTGTTGCCATTCTACCTTGAAGGCCGCTCCAAGCCTCCCCGGCCAGTAATTCTGGCCGTCATTAGTGCTGGTAGTGCAGGGGCTGTCACTTGAACTGGACCCACTGCCTCCAAACCTTGAAAACCCATGCCCCTCAGACGGACTCGGAATTAATTTTTGTTAAGTACTACAAAACCAGGAAGATGTTCTCTATGCATCTGTTGTGCATGATGATTTTTATCAAGCAAACCACTTTGGTCACTTTTTGGTACCTTACATCCATCATTCTCCCATTTTGCAAGACTGAAAATCACACGAGTCAACACTATGCCATCAGCTACTCAAAACAATGTGCTGCCAGTAGCTTGATTAGGAAATCTACTAACATCATGCTTGAGGGGAAGAACTTGATGTGCACCACCTCCTTTGCCACGAGCTTGTGGACAAAGCGGTGGCGTAGATTGATGTCTTTGGTGTGGGTGTAGAGCTCTACATTCTTCATAACAATAATACGTTCTTCATACGCGCGATGCCACTGATGTCGTCACAGTAGATGGTTGTTGTTGTTATCATTCAGTGTCGAAGACTTGCCAGTAGCTCATGCAGCCACACTGCTTCCATTGCCGCTTCCTTTTGAGTGATGTACTCTGAAGGAGAGAGCAATGCACCCTTGCTTCTTGCTCTTCCAACTGATTGCTGCTCCTCCGAGCAAAAACACAAAACCACTAGTCAATCTCCTTGTGTCCAGATCTCTGCCCCAATCTATGTCGCTATAGCCAATGAGGATGGGATGGGACTGTTGGTGCCGTGGAAGGTGAGGCTAAGGCCCATTCCGACCGCTGCATACATGAGGCTCCCGATTCCTGCTTGGTATGGTACCACCTCCATACATCTGCTCAGCTCTTTGCTATGCGGAGTTTGTGTGAGGTTGAGCTTTGCTCCCACTTCCAGTGGTGTCACCTTCTGTGCACCTCCCATGTTGAAGTGCTTAATGATGTCGCTCATGGAAGTGCTGTGCAACACCTGCAAGGTCTATTGCTGCTGATCACACTTCATGTTGAGACCCAAGTAGTAGCTCAGCCCTCCTATGTCTTTCATGTCAAACCTAGCTGCAATGGGATCGTCGAGCAGAGACTTTGAGTCCAATGGACTAAGCTAGTCGTCAACATAGAGCAGGATGATGGACGGGCTTGCGTCCTGTGTGCGCCCATATACCGCATGATCTGTCTTGCTCTGCACAAAACCAAGGCTAGCCAGCTGCTCATCACTCTTGTGGTACCATGCACGCAGTGTTTGCTTCAGGCCATATAGTGCCTTCACAAGCTTGTACACATGGTCCTCTTGCCCTTCCACCACATACCTCTCTGACAACTACATGTACACATCCTCTTCATAGTCACCGTTCAGAAATTCGCAAATCACATCCATCTGGTGCATCTCCCAGTCCATTGTAATGGCACGAGCAATGCTTGCATGGATGGAGGGAAGCTTTGTAACGTGTGCAAACATCTTGTCATAATCCAGACCCTCAATTTACGTATACCCCTTTGGGACCAACCATGCTTTGTACTTGAGCACCTTACCCCATCAGCACATTACTTGTACCGGAAGATCCACTTGTAGTGGATTACCCGACTTCCACGTGTACCTTTTACGAGTGTCCGGATCATTTTCTTCATGAGTGCCTTACACTCTTCTTTTGGTACGGTATGCCAATCTGCTGTATTATCACTGTGCATGGCTTGAGTGAATGTTTCCCGGTCGTCATTGACAGTGAGGAAGAGGAGGTCGAGGTTTTTAGACTCCTGTGCAGATTCATAACTATACGAGTTCAGCAGCTCCTCCATCGATCGCTTTTTTCTTACAAGGCACTCTGATGGCCACATCGGCTCCATGGAACCACCAGCACAATGGTTGATGTGTGCTAACCTCTGTGCCAGTTGCTTCGCCTCCTCAACTCCATCTATTGCTCTCTTACCACTATCTCCTGCTTGCTGCTCTTTAGCTGTAAGCTCTTTGGCTTTCAGTGGCTTAAGATCCATTACAACTATGATTGATTTCATAGGGCTCTATGTCCAGCCCTTCACACCCTCCTTGAATACCACATCACGACTGCGGACGATCTTTCGTGTGGTGAGGTTGTAAAGGCGGTATCCCATGGTGTCACAGCCGAGGAGGACAACCTTCATACTTCTGGCATCCAACTTATTACGGTTAACGGCAGGCATATGGACAAATGTACCGCATCCAAACAATTTTAAGTGTGTGACAGTTGGCTTGCATCACATCCACGTCTCCTCTGGGGTCATCAGCAGCACGACACATGTTGGGCTCATGAACGTGCAGTTGGCACACTTAGCCACACCGTTCATTTGTGATGTTGCAGGTGGCTTTACCTCGTGTCAGATCCCGCGGTGCTTCAGAAAGTCGCAGAAGTCATTGGAACTTTGCACCGATGGCCTCTGCCATTGGTGTGAAGCACTTTCAGATGCCTACCACTTTCAACCTGTACAGCAGCCACCCATGCCTTGAATGCATCAAAACACTCATCCTTCCCCCCCATAAAGAACACGCACATTTTCTATAACTTGTCATGAATGAATGAGACAAAGTACAGCTTGCCGGACAAGGACTGTAATGGCATAGAACCACACACGTCAGTATGCACAAGGGATAGAAGCTCAGCTGGCGCCTTCCCCTTTCTAGTGAATGGAGAGTGGACTTGCTTCTCTTTGATGTAGCACTTGTAGGCCAAAGCACCAGGCTGCTTCACCTCCTTGAGGTGCATGCCACACCGTATGTTACATGGAGATGACTGCGTAGAAGCCAAGGTGTCCAATCCGGAAACGCCATAGGCGGATGTTGTTTCCTACTCTTGCAGCTACTGTTAAGGTAGCTCCCTTCTCTGATGCCACAAAACAAAGGTAGAGGCCATCCTTGTCCGTCGTTACAAACACCTGGCCCGCACTTGCTGAGATGGTACAGCCACCATTCCAGAAGTGGACCTGCAAATCCTAGGAGATGAGAGAGGAAACAAAGAGGAGATTGGCTATCAGCCCAAGAACATGGAGAACCCCTTCTACACGACATTCCATGTGTTTTCCCTAGACAGGAGCACAGAAGACAACCTTACCCTCTCCCACCGCCATCTGCACATGATTTTCACCCATGTACACCCGGCGAGGTTCAATGGCGGTGTACACAACAAACCACTCCTGGTGATAGGTCATGTGTTGAGTGGCTCCCAAGTTTATGAATCAAACAAGGACGTGTTGGCAAAGATGTACATGACCCGGATGGTGCTCACAAATCCACTCTCCCAATCAGCAGCATCGATGGAGGCGTCGAACTATTCCCCCACTCTCATCTTCGTCAGAAGGTCTATCTTTTTCTTCTTGTATTCATGTGCCCAATGACCTGGCTTGTTGTAGGAGTTGCACTTTCCCTTCTTCTTCCCTCCACCACTGGTTGATGAAGCACCATCTCCATGACTCATGTTGGTGATGAGGGCTACGTCCGGTCCATTTTTTCTTCTCCATCCTTGCGGCGCTCCTCCTTGAATAGAAGGCTCTCCTCCACGTCATTGAGCGAGAACATGTCGCTACGCTGGTGGAGGGCATCAAGGAGAGGTGTGTAGTTGCTAGGAAAGCCAATGAGGATGGTCAGCATAAGAACACCTTCCTTGATAGGGTCCTCAACCGCAGCAAGCTGGTCAGCCAAAGTTTTCACCATATTGAGGTAGTCAATAATGGAGCCCGACTCATCCATCTTCATGTTGTGAAAGCGGCAACACAACTGCATATTCATGAGAATTGACTTGGAAACATAAGTGGTGTCAAGCGTTTTCCAAAGTTTTTTTTCGGGTGAGGAGGTCGGGCAAGGAGTTGGTGCACCTTGGCGACGTGGAGGTAGATGATGGAGAGGGTGCGGTCCCGCTTCTGGCGGTGGGTATGAGCCTCGACCACAGGAAAGAGGATTCAACAGAGTCAGTCTCACTCATGTGGTTCCAAGCTCCCTTCTCAACGTGCACCATCTTCATGTTGTTGCTCTAGTTGGAGCAACTCTTGCCTTCAAACATGACGATGTTGATGTTGGCCACCACAGAAGTGAATGTTGCCATGTTGACTGCAACATTGGCCCACAAACGGCCTCCCTCATATACTAGTGTACAAGGGATGTCTCAAGGGTGAGGAAAGACCTTGTTCTAGCTCTGGTACCACTCGTAGAAATTTGGGCAACCCTCAGGGAGATGATCAAGCTCACCAAGAGCAATGGAGGAGGACCAACTGTATGTGAGAGACAAGTTGCAGTTTGTAGAGTCAAAAATACGGAAGCGTGTCAAGTTATATAGAGAGCGCAAATGGCTGGTTTGACTCATGGATGGGAATGTACATTAGCACAGCTTTCTAAAAAGCCTAAGTAGCTTTGGTGCCCATGGGGAACTCCCAGCTGGTGGTGGACCAGATGCAAGGAGCCGCCAGGGTGACAGTGGAGCGTCTCCGCCAGCGACGAGATCGTGCCCAGAGGATCCTCGACCCTAGCGTTCAGAGGGTCTACCGATGGATCGGACGCGAGCACAACTCACTAGCAGACGGCCTATCCCGCCTGGGTCTTGGCCTCCACGTTCCAGGCCAGAGGGACTGCACCGGCTTCCCTGACGCCCTATGGTCTCTGGGTAGAGGGGCCTTTCTTAGCACACAGCAGGTGGTTCACCAGGGAGCAGATGCGCTCTCTCCACCCTGCCCCGGACTCCTCTGGACCCGAGACCTGACGGTCACACCCGCCTGGGAGGCCCTGGAGGAGTTTGCATGGGAGCGCCTATGCGGGCTCTCCCAAGGCGGGCACAGCGACGATGGGTACTTGGTCCAGGCCCCCAAGGCGTATGCGCACCTATATGGAGAGCCGAAACAGCGAGTGAGTGCCATCTTTGGCCGATGCTGCACCTGGGCCACTGACTCTTCCCTTCCCCCGGAGAGCCTCCTCTCCCGTTGGATGCTGCTGCTTCACCTCCATCTGCTTCTCTGCCGCGTCCCCACCCCAGAGGAGCAGATTGGCGACCCGTCCTTCGTCTCAGGCCGCCGCTGGTGCCTCCGAGGAGGCGGGCGATGGGGGCCGGCCCGCGAGCTGAGGAGGACAGATGACGTGATCCTGGAGCGGTGCAGCCGCTTTGAGGCCGGCGGCGACTGGGCAGAGCTTCTGAAGGAGAAACTGCAGCAGGTTCGCCCGGCCGCACGCGCCCGAGTTGTCTCCCGCCCTCTCACCCGCCAGGCCACGGCGGCACAGGGGGTGGAGGCGGCAAAGGCGCGACAGCGGGCGACGAGCCTCGCCCACGCAGGCGCCTTCGCCAGAGCAGTGCAGCAGTTTGAGGACCGGCCCTCCGCAGCGGGTACAGCTGGGACGGTTGCGGCCCTCCGCGAGTGTCACCCGAGAGGCCTCCTCCCCCTACCTGACTGGGTACCGGACATCGACCCACGGGACGAGGGGGGGGGGGGGG
>SZWC01005484.1:127645-142099 GCA_023375785.1 Penium margaritaceum
GGGGGGGGGGGGGGACAGGATCACGAACGCCATGGTGGAGGAGGTGCTCAGGGAGGCGCCACGCGCTTCCAGTGCAGGGCCACTGGGCCTCACCACAGACCTGCTCCGCAACCTCGTCCTGGACTCGCCTGCGGCCTTGGAGGGCCTTGGAGGGGTCCTCCGCCGCATGCTCGAGGGCTGCCTATTGGTAGAGGCAGCCTCTTGCAGTAGCTGCAGCAGTCTCATCCCAGTGCTGAAGGGGGCCTCGGAGGAGGAAGGGGTGTTCCCGAATGTGGTGGGCGAGGTGTGGACGCAGCTGGCGGGGAAGCACCTCCTGCTTCGGGACAAGGAGAAGCTCAACTCTGTGCTCCGACCTCATCAGTACGACGTAGGCATGTCCGACCGTGCAGCTCTCTTGGTACGAGGGATCAGGGCCATTCTCACCGCCAACCCCTCCTACTGGCTACTCCGACTCGACATCCACAACGCATTTAACGAGGTGGAGCGGGCGTCGGTGTTCACGGTGGTCCTTGACTCAGGCCTAAGATCCTGGATCCCCTACCTCCGGCAGTTCTCCCTCCACCCTGCCCAGCTCCTCCTCTTCGACGTTGACACACCTGCCGTCCTGGAGAGCGCCCGCGGCGTCCGCCAGGGTGATCCACTAGGCCCTGCACTCTTCGACCTCGCCCTGGCCCCTGCTGTACAGCCGGCATCCCGGACCATGCTCGCGGAGAGTGGTGATCGATTGGGCCACATTGGCGCCTACCAGGACGATACGACCGTCTGCGGCCCTCCCCACCTCCTAGGGGTCTGCATGGCGGCCTTTGTGGAGGCTACGGCTCTCCGTGGCAGCGCTCGACGAAGGCCATCCCCCCTCGCTCGCCGAGCTGCCTCGGACACCCAAAGGAGTGGAGGTCTTGGGCTGCCCGATCGGCAACCAGGACTTTCAGGAGGGTTGGGCAGAGGCGTGGTTGCCGTAGCAGACCTGCGATCTCCGGCAGCTCGGCCGCATGGAGGACGTACAGGAGGCGATGACCCTCCTCCGGCTCTGCATCATCCCACGGGTGGACTTCTGCGTACGGGCCCTGCCCCCCGAGTGGTGGTGGCTAGCGGTGCTGCAGCGGTTCGACGACGCCGTGTGGGCGGCGGTCCTCTCGCTACTACAGGTGACGGCGACTGCCAACCGTGCGATGGAGGACTGGGATGTGCAGTAGCTTGCCCAGTGGTAGGTACAGCTGTCCTTCTGCTTTGGCAGCGCTGGCCTCCTCAGCGCCTGTGACCGGGCGCCGCTCGCCTTTGCATGCACCACAGGCTCCATCCTCCATGCTCTAGTCTTAGACTTCGGCTCTCTCCTACCCTCCGCTCGGACCCTTGACTTCCTCACCCCCTTGTGGTGGCGAGTGGAGGAGGAACTACCGGTGCAGGTGTTCCGCGCCTTCCCCTCTCTCGACAGCGTGCAGTAGGGGCCAGCGCCACGCCTCTACCAGCAGCTGAGTGAGGTGTGGTATGTGAGCCGACGGGAGTGGTGGGTGGAGGAGGCAGGGACAGTAGGGCTGCGGCGCTGCTCTTGTCCGGTGCGCTGCGGACCGAGCACGGGGTGCTGCCGCCGAGCACAGAGCAGATGCTAGGCCACAGCGACGCGGGGCAGCGCACTATGGCTCCAGGCCATACCGTCGGGGGAGGACGACCGGACCTCCCTCCCAACGGCAGACTTCCGACTCCATGCGCAGCTCTAGCTAGGCCTTCCCCTCACACAGGTGGAGCAGGTACGGGTCCACCCCCTCAGACCTGCTGCTGGGACCCGACGTGAGAAGGAGGGTGGCGCGATCTGGCGTGTTCATAACGCCATCCATGACGAGCTTGCTGACGTGTGCCGAGAGCACCGTCTCCCAGTCCGCATGGAGCCGACGGACGTGCTGCCCTTGCCGGGAGGGCGAGAATACCTCCGCCCGGACCTCACCTTGGTGGACCACGACCTTGGCATCACGTGGGTGTTGGACGTTACGACGGTGGACACACAAGGACACCGGGCCACAAGGCCCGGACGAGCTCTCGATGCTGCTGAGGAGGAGAAGGTCGAGAGATACAGAGCGGCTCCGCGGCGGGGACACCACCTGCGACCCCTGGCTTGGGAGACTCTGGGCGGCCTGGGAGAGGAGTTCTGGGCCTTCTTGGTCCGCCTGGCCAAGATCTGCCTCTCACGCGGTACTCGGCAGTGCTCGGCGGAGACCCTCGCGCACTGGGCACAACGAACGGTGAGCATCCTCGCATAGCGTGCCTCCATCGCAGGGATCCGCGCCCAGTGCGCGGCCATCCGGCTCTATGTCACCACCCATGCCAGAGCCTTTGCCCCCTTCACTGGCGAGGTGGCCCCCATCGCGTGCCAGGGATGCATGCGCTCCCTCCTCACACTCTCTGCCCTCTGCGGGGTACAGCCAACTTTGTGGGAAGCCTAGCTCCCAGAGGGTCTGGGAGATGCTTACTCGTTGCTCCCTTGTAGCGATCGTGGCCACAGGGCCTTGCCCGAGAACCCTGAGTGTACGTTCGTGGTGGCGCGAAGGACTTTGGCATCCTCCCCACCATTTAGCGGTCTTGGCCAAAGGGCCTTGCCCGAGAACCCTGTTTTGGCTTGCCGGAGGTGGCGTGAAGGACGTTGGCATCCTCCCCACCGTGTAGCGGTCCTGGCCATAGGGCCTTGCCCAAGAACCCTGTTCTTGTCTGCTTGAGATGGCGCGAAGGACTTTGGCATCCTCCCCACCATTTGTCATGTTGTCATGTTCAAGGAGAATAATTATAAATAAGAAGCCTAAGTTCACTTGGCACATGGAGCTGGAAGAATCACTCTGTCAAAGTTTACCTCCTAACACACTCCTAGCCTATAGGGATGAGCGATGTTCACGCTCTCACACAAGTGAATTACCATCCCTATCATGTGCACAATCAATAATCCTGGTTGGGACCTTTACTGAGGTTCCTTGAAGGTCCTCCTATAGCCTTTCTACCTTGAAGGTTGCTCCAAGCCTCCGTGGCAAATAATTCTGGCCATCATTTGTTGTGATAGTACAGAAACCGTCAGTTGAATCGGACCCACTGCCCCCAAACCTTGAGAATCCATATCGCCCTCAAATGGACTCCGAATTGAGTGCCGAAAGGTGCTACACATCCAAGAAGATATCCTCTATGGATCTCTTGTGCCTCACTTAGGTCACTTTTTGGCACCATACATCCATCACTGACCTCTCGGGGAACCCGAAGACTGCGTAAGTGAACAATGTGGTGCTCTTGTACCGTGGTATTAAATACTCCAAAACCGAAATACTGCTGTATTGCACCCGTGCTAACAAGGCCTCGTTTCAAGAAAAGCAAGACAGACCTCCCTTTCTGGTGCTAATGGAACATACGAACCTCAGATATCAGTAAAATTTGCTAAAACAAACAGCATGACCGACCGTTTTGGGGTGGTGTAGTAGGGGAAAGCGAGGAAGCAGCGACCATGGCGTCCAAGCGCAGAGGAACGACGACGGGAGCCAAGTTTCGTGTCACGCTGGGTCTGCCGGTGGGTGCGGTGCTCAACTGCGCTGACAACACTGGCGCCAAGAACCTCTTCATCATGAGCGTCGTTGGCATCAAGGGACGTCTCAACCGCCTGCCCGCCGGCGCCATCGGTGACATGGTGATGGCCACCGTCAAGAAGGGCAAGCCCGACCTCCGCAAGAAGGTGATGCCAGCGGTGATCGTGCGGCAGCGCAAGCCATGGAGGAGAAAGGACGGCGTCTTCATGTAATTTGAAGACAATGCGGGAGTCATTGTCAACCCCAAAGGAGAAATGAAAGGTTCTGCCATCACGGGCCCAGTTGCTAAGGAGTGCGCCGACTTGTGGCCCCGTGTTGCCAGCGCAGCCAATTCCATTGTCTAGTGGAACCTTCAGCCGGTGGCAAGCTGGATCTTGCCCGCTCCTGTTGTGAGGGCAACTGCTATGCTGCAAGAAGAGGCACTGGGCGGCATGCATGCAGGACTGGATTGCACTAAACCTCTGTTGCATCAAGGTGGTCGCAAGGATGGAACCGTGTCACTGACCTGTGACTTACCGCCATTTTTAAGAGAAGAACATATGCTTTCAAAAAAAAAAAAAAAACAAACAGCATGTCCTGCAACCACTGCCACCAATTCAAGTCAAAAG
This sequence comes from Penium margaritaceum, assembly GCA_023375785.1. Classification (NCBI taxonomy): domain Eukaryota; kingdom Viridiplantae; phylum Streptophyta; class Zygnematophyceae; order Desmidiales; family Peniaceae; genus Penium; species Penium margaritaceum. Next base: position 131,805 of record SZWC01005484.1, read on the forward strand.
GGAAGAACACCTCCGGGCCTCTGATCATTCCTACAAGGGAATGTAAGCCTCCAAAAAAACTCTGCCATTGAGAAGGGAGAATAATCTCCACCTATGTTTTCCAACGACTCCGACTTCAAAGTTTCACTCCGTCTGTCCAGTCTGCCAACATGACCTAATTCCTTTTCCAACGAGGTCCAGTCTAGAGGGGCGCCGCAGCCCCATGCATCCGTGCCTGTCAGCTGACCAGAACGTTTTCCAGTTTTGGCACTGTACAATGGTGAGATACTTAAGGCAAATATATGACAGGAGCACCAACTTGGCGTGGACGATTCTACATTACAATTTGCACCTTCTTGCTTCTGCTTTTCCCCATCCCCTACCCCTCTCCTCACACCGATTTGGTATAACTGGAGTTAGAGGGTCCCAATTTAGCTCATCAACTTAGCGACTCTGACTTGAGACCACAAGTACATGGCAAACATAGATTTTTTTCTTTTTTAATAATGTAGTAAAGAAAAAATGATAAATGTCAAGCTGCCCCTGACCGGCACAACTTCGGGGTATAGAGGCGCATGCAAGCGCCGCCAACCTTGGCACAATAAGGTTGGGTACAGAGAATGGGAGCTAGGCTTCCCATGATGTTGGCTCCACCCCGCAAAGGGTGGAGAGTGTGAGGAGGGATCACACGCGTCCCTGGCGCACAATGGGGGCCACCTTGCCAGTGAAGGGGGGCCAAGGCTCTGGCATGAGTGGAGACATAGAGCCGGATGGCCGTGCACTGGGCTCGAGACATACATAGATTTTCACATGTATCACACGTACCAGCTTGTGGTCAGCTGGAGACATCAGCAGTGTAAAAACTAGTTGTTGGTGCCATTGTTATATTGTAGAGATCATACAAGAGAGAACCATCTTGCAAGAAAGACAGGATCTTTCTTGGAACTCACGACTCCCTTGTCTTGAAAGTACGTCCCTCAACAGAAAGGTCATGCTTTCCCTGTGGTGTGACAGCAAACTTGTGGAGTTCCCGTTTTTCCTGTCCAGGCCATGCACGCCTTTTGTTGGTCCACAGGAGAGCACCGGATGACTTGGGTGTTTCCCAGGAAAAATATTGATGCTGGGGAAGAACACATCAGCGAGAGGAACATAACATTGTTGGAAGATTTGATGGAACTTTAAAGTTTGAAAACTTGCATGTCAACATACATGTCCTAATTTCCTTGAATTTGGGGACTGAATTTCCAGAGATCCAATAGATGACATGTTCATTCACTCAAGTTTTGGGAACTCAACTTTCTTCGCGAAGTTCAAAGCACCACAAGGACGCCATGGTCCATGAAATATTCTTTGTCTGCTGGAAGACAAGCACCGTCATTGACCAACTAGGTCATTGTTCAAGATTTCCACAACTCACACACAATCTACTCATTGGGTGAATGGATGGAAATCCACTGCATCAATACCTCTGAAATGTTTCTCTTTCCAGTGGTACCACTCACAAAGATCGGAGACCTGTTAGAGCACCAATGGATGCTGGAATGCTGCCAGTCAGTTGGTTGCTTCCCAGAAATCTGCTTGAACAATGTACATAGGCAACCCATGGATCTGCGTGTTACCACATGCACCTGACAGCTTATAGTTGGTGACCACGAGCTTGGTCCAGACCAGCCAATTCACGAATGACATTGATCTTCAAGCCCATTTTTCCACATCAAACCAAAACCCAGGCCAGGTAAAACCTAGACACTTGTACCCTTCCAGGGACAGTGCATCTCACAGGCCTCAGATTCCGACCAAAGACCCAACCATAAGCAGCCTGTGCTACATCTACTGCCACTTTTGCACAATATTAACAGCTAGCAACACCTCAGGGCTGAGATCTGTGTCACAATGAACAGCAAGATCCAAACTTTCTCTCTGCAATGGATGACATAATGTATGTCATTTTTTTTTCAGAGATGTTGTTGGTGTAATACAGTACTATTTCTTTCTTTTCAACACTTCACTAACATGAAACAGAAAATTTCCTCCACAGACCAGCACAAGCACGTGTTATAGCAATGCTGCCACCAAGGGCAAAAACGGTGGCAAAATAGAAAGAGAGAGAGAGAGAGAGAGAGAGAGAGAGAGAGAGAGAGAGATGTTGTTCTTTTATACCCCCTGGCCACTGCTATGGCTTGACGGACAGGTTGGGCATGCATTGCTCCCTTGGAGTAGGTCCCCCAAACCTTCTTCGTGGTGCAAGTCCAAGCGATACACCAGAAGTGTAGCGCAACGGATAGCATGTTGGACTTGTGGACAACAGGTCCTGTAATCGAGCCTTGATGTACCCAAGAGGTTTTTACCTTCCTGCACAGGGGGAAGTTTCTTAGACATTTTTCCATGAATGAGGAGGGTGTACCACTTAGAGGTCAGTGGATGTGCCCATTGGCGGACTAGTGAGGTGGTGGGGAGTGACCACCCCAAAAGTGCCACTACCCACACACCTTAGAAGCCAGGCCTAGGACTATATGTACCAGGCTCATTCCTCATTCTAACTGCACAATCTGGCCTTAGATGCTCCTCACACAGTTGTCCAACTAAGGAGCAGTAAAAAGAAGACACTGGTTGGTCTAAGCCCCAGGAGTTAGTCTTTGACTAGCACCTCGTGCGAAAGTAACCAAGTGTTAAGTGGACACAGTTGTCAGCAAGTGATTGCCTAGGAACTGCTCTGTGTGGAACCGTGATCCTGAGGGTGATATCTTCTCCTAGGTGAAATGCTAGGAGCGGACGGCAGGTGCTATTGTGTCGGCCCTATTTTCTGATTCATTTGCCTCAGGCCGGTGGCAAAGGGTTATGGGCCCACACTGACCAGTTGTAAGGCACGCTTCACTCAACTCTAGTACTCTCTCTCCAGGTGCGTACATCAGCTCCATCAGCTCCATCAGCTCCGTCTGCTTCATCAACCGCAACGGCTGAACTTGCACCAAGCACACAAGGACCAAGGACAAACTCTGCCCTTGGAGGCATGTCCCTTCGGTCCCAACCAGGTTGTGCTCTGCCCTTGGAGGCAAGACCCTGGGTGTGCTAGTGCGATCTGACTTCTCTGTTTGTAGGCAAACATCGGCTGGAGGGGGAAGCAACGGAACTGCACCTTTAAACCGATAGTAGACAGCAGCTAACATTAGCCTACATCGGCCTCAACGCAACAAAGACGCGAGAAGCAGATAAGGGCAACAAAAATGGTTGACCCATTAGGAGGAGTGGAGGCTGTCGCAGGGCAGTCCTCAAACTTAACAGTGGCTACCACAGGGCAGACCACTGGAGCAGATGTGAATGCTACGTCACTGCCGCAATGTCTTCGACCCTTGAGAGGAATCCCCATTTTTTAGGGGATTGACTTCCCTCTTTGGAAATGGCAGATTGAGCTGGCAATGAAAGTGCGCGGCTTCATCAAGTTACTGAAGGGAGAGGAGTAGGTTCCCGCGGAGGGCACACCCGAGCATGAGGCATGGATGGATCAAAGTGATATAGTCATGTCATTCCTCAGCAATGCGATAGCCAAGAAGTATGTTTCCATCATTGCGGGATACACACTGGCTTCGGATGCTTTCACCAAGCTCAAGCGTCTGCACCAATCCACCTCCCTCGCAAACAGATTATTCATCCTACAACGACTGATCAACATGCGCATGAATGAGGGGGAGTCTATCCCTGATTTCTTAAAGGATTTTGAAGGACTCCTTAGCGAGGCTCACCAAATGAACTGGAACCATGATGAAAAGGTGCAGGCCATGATCCTCCTCATGGCGCTACTGGAGAGCTGGAGCCCAATGATCACCGTCATGGGTGGTAGGAAGGAGAACGACCTGACGTACACGGCAGTGTCCGAGTACGTGCGGAACGAGGCCACCCATCGCAGAGGCAGTGAGGCCAACTTCTCAGTCAATGCCACACGCTGCAATGGCTGCGGGAGCAAAGGGTCGGCCTCTGGTGAGAAAGGCGGCAGCGGAAGCGGTGGTGGCGGAGACAACAATGGTGGCAAGGCTCCCAAGCGACAAGGTATCTATCGCAACTGCGGCAAACCTGGGCTCTGGGCAAAAACGTGCAGGTCGCCAAAGAAGGAAGACGGTGTAAGTGGTGGGAACAAAGGCAGTAAAAAGGGTGGCAAACAAGCCACCAACATGATGGCACAAAGCACGCCTCCGGCAAAAGGAGCGGCGTTACTGAGGCCGAGGGAGCTTTCGGGCTTGACTCTGGCACCGATCATCACTCTAGCAACGACCAGGCTGGATTTGTCTCCATCGGCCCCACCAATCGGCGGTTCAGATGCGCAAACGGTAGCATTGTGAACGCAAAGGGCGTGGGAGACAAGCTGGTGAGCATCAGCCTCAATGGTGTAGAGAAGGATCTATGGCTACGTGACGTGGTGTACATGCCCTCTTTTGCGGCAAACCTCCTCTCCGTGTCAAAAATAATGGACAACGACATGACGGTGGTGTTCACGCAGAAGAAGGCGGTCATCGCCAGGAACGAGGACACCAAGGTCTTTTACACCAACAAAGATCTCGTAGCACAGGTTCCACGGGTTGACGGGCTCTACATATTGCAGGCAACGATAGCAAAGAGCTCAGAAGACGAGGGTCATGCGGGTGCAGCGGAGGCAGTGGTCACGGCACCAACGTAGGAGAGCACACCATCAAACACTAAAAAAACGTTCTCTGCCGCAAAGGACAAAGACGCTCATCTGTGGCATAGACGCTTTGGGCACGTTGCAAACAGCACACTCCAAGTCATCCAGCAACAACAGCTGGTCCGCGACATGGGTGGTCGCAGAAAGGATTCGGTTGGGTGTGGCAGCTTGTGTGAACCTTGCCTCCAAGGCAAGATCAAGCGAACGCGCTTTGAGCGCAATGGTTGCCGCCCAGAATCAGCCCTTGACCTGATTCACACCGACGTGTGCGGACCCTTTTGCACGGCGTCAAACGGTGGTAGCAAGTGTTTTCTGACCTTCATAGATGACCACGGCCGCAAGGTGTGGATCTTCTTCCTCAAAACAAAGGGAGTGGTCAAAGAAAAGTTGGAGGCGTTTGTTGCCATGGTGGAGCGACAAACTGGAAAGAAAGTCAAAGCAATGAGGGGCGACAACGGCAGAGAGTATGAGGCATGCAAGGGCTGGTTGCGACAAATTGGGTTCAACCACCAGCCCACAACGCCTTACACGCCGCAGAGCAATGGTGTTGCCGAATGGATGAATCAGACCATCCTTGGCATGGTGCGTAGCATGCTCTTTGATGCAAAGCTTTCGCCGTGGTTCCGGGCGGAAGTGGCAAGAACGGCATGCTTTTTCGTCAACCTGACTCCTGCGGCTGCTCTGGGCAGGCACGGAAAAAAGAAGGACAAGCAACAGATGATGCCACGACCAGTTTGGTCAGGGAAGAAGCCGGACGCATCACACCTGAAATTATTCGGCTGTACCGCATGGGCAAAGGTCCAGGCGGGTGAGGGTGCCGGCAAGCTGGATGCAAGAGCGCGAAAGTGTGTTATAGTGGGCTATGAGAAGGCCCAGAAGACATACCGCTTGTGGGACCTGGCAGGAAGAAGACTCATCACCAGTAGGGACGTGTCCTTTGATGAAATGAAACCAAGCCAGGAAGAGATGCTTGATCACATGCAAACCTCCAAAACAGGGAAAGTGGTTGGTGCTGCTGGAGTCAGGAGATCAAGCTCCCAAAAACTGGCAAGTGGTGCCAGTGCCGAAGGCCGTGAAGAACAGTGGTGTGGCAGGGAGAGCGGCTGCGCAGGCTGACGCAACGGCGAGCTCCGACACAGAGTCGGAGATGTCCGAGACCTCTGAAACCAGCTCGGAGGCCAGTGGCTCTTCAAAAGAAGAAAACTTAATTTCAGGACAGCCAACAGCACAAGAACAACAGCATTGCGAATATCCACTAGCAATGAAACGTCGAAGCACACGATAAAGAAAACAAACTCCAAAGTACAACGCAGACACCGAAAGCTGAGCGGACTGAGCTGGTCCTGTTTGGCTCAGGGAGAGCCGCTCACTGCGGCTGAGGCGCTGGCAAGGCCCGATGCGGCCAAGTGGAAGGAAGCGGTGGACAGCGAGCTCGCGTCCATCAAAGACAATGGCACATGGGTGCTGGTGGACACACCCGCTAACGCTCACGTAATGGACTCAAAGTGGGTGCCCAGGTTGAAGCGGAAGCAAGATGATAGCATTGACAAGTACAAGGCAAGGGTCGTGGCGAAAGGATTCTCACATCGCGTGGGCTCTAAGTACGATGAGACCTTCGCACCGGTCGTCACGTTTGCCTCCATCAGGTCCGTGCTTGTCGTCGCTGCCGTCAAAGACCTTGAGATCCACCACATGGATGTGAAGACAGCCTTCCTTTATGGGAAGCTCAACAAGGAGGTGCTAATGGAGGTACCGGAAGGTGTCAAAGCACTCGAGGGTAAGGTGTGCAATCTGGTGAAGGCGTTATACGGGCTGAAACAGGCCCCACGGATCTAGTACAAGGAGATGGACAGCTTCATGGCTGAGATTTCCTTCGCACATTGCAAGAATGACCCCAGCATCTATGTGCGAGAGGACGAACGTGACTTGCTGCTCGTGGCGTTATACGTGGACAATCTTATCATGTGTTCTTCCTCGCAGGAGGCCCTTACGGAACTCAAGAAAAATCTGGCCAGCAGGTTTAAGAGGAAGGACATGGGACCTCTCGAGTACTACCTTGGGATTGTTGTTCACCGCAACCGCAAAGCAGGCACCATCGAGCTCAACCACACCAAGTACATCATGGACGTCTTGAAGCGCTACAGCATGGAGGACTGTAAACCCTTCAGCAAACCCTTCGCCCTCCGACTGTAAGCTCTCCTCCTCCATGTCACCAAGCAACGAGGTAGACCGGCGGGAGATGCAAAACATTCCGTGCGAGTCTACCGTTGGGAGCCTCATGTATGCAATGGTGGGAACGCGGCCTGACATTGCTTATGCGGTTGGTCAGGTGAGCATGTTTTTGGCGAACCCTGGGCCAGAACATTGGCAAGCCGTGAAGCAGATTTTTTGCTACCTCAAACAGACTCAGCACGTTGGGCTTCGATTTAGAGGTCTAGAAGGATCAGACTTGCTACGACTGACATGCTATATTGACGCGGACTGGGGAGGACGGATTGATGACAGGAAGTCCACCTCAAGGTTTGTCTGTCTTCTCAACGGTGGTGCAGTCTCGTGGGCAAGCAGGAAGCAGGACTGCGTCTCGCTTTCTACTGCTAAGGCGGAGTACATTGCACTCCCCGAAGTGTACAAGGAAACACAGTGGCTTCGCAGTTTGCTTGATGAGATCAAGGCACCACAAGAGGAAGCAACGGTCATCCGCATCGACAATGAAAGTGCCATCGCTATGGCGGAGGATGTTATGTTCTCCCAGAGCACAAAGCACATCAACATTTGCTACCACTACTCACTTGACCTTGTCGCCAAGGGAATCGTGGAACTGGAGCGCGTCGTAACCAAGAGAATGCTTGCAAACTTCTTGACAAAGCTGCTAGACAGCAACTTGCATGTTGCAGGTGCTCAAGGAGTCGGCATGGTGGATGCAAGAGATGAGAACTAAAGCCAAGAAAGCTGACGTGCACAAATACAACCCAGAGCTACAGGTTCATGCACAAGAAAACAACCACGGCAGGTGGCCTAAGGTGCAAGGGAGACATTGTTGTTCTATGCCCCTTGGCCACTGCTATGCCTTGACGGACAGGTTGGACATGCACTGCTCCCTTGGAGTAAGTCCCCCAAACCTTCTTCGTGGTGCAAGTCCAAGCGAGACACCAGAAGTGTAGCGCAACGGATAGCATGTTGGACTTGGGGACAACAGGTCTTGTGATCTAGCCTTGATGTGCACAGGAGGTTTTTGACCTTCCTGCACAGGGGGATGTTTCTTAGACATTTTCCCATTTATGAGGAGAGTTCGCCACTTGGCGGTCAGTGGATGCGCCAATTGGTGGACGGGTGAGGTGGTGTGGACTGACCACCCCAAAAGTGCCACTACCCACACACCTTAGAAGCCAGACCTAGGACTATATGTACCAGGCTCATTCCTCATTCTAATTACACAATCTGGCCTTAGATGCTCCTCACAGAGTTGTCAAACTAAGGAACAGTATAAAGAATACACTGGTTGGTCTAAGCCTTAGGAGTTAGTCTTTGACTAGCACCTCACGCGAAAGTGACCAAGTGTTAAGTGGACACAGTTGCTAGCAAGTGATTGCCTAGGAACTGCTAAGTGTGGAACCGTGATCCTGAGGGTGATATCTTCTCCTAGCTGAAATGCTAGGAGCGGACGGTAGGTGCTTTTGTGTCGGACCTGTTTTCTAGTCCGTTCGCCTCAGGCCGATTGACAAGAGAGAGAGAGAGAGAGAGAGAGAGAGAGAGAGGAGAGAGAGAGGGAGAGAGAGGGAGGGAGAGAAGGAGAGAGGAGAGAGAGAGAGAGGGAGAGAGAGAGAGAGAAAGAGTGAGAGAGAGGGAGAGAGAGAGAGACAAAGAGAGAGCGAGAGAGAGATAGAGAGAGAGAGAGAGAGAGAGAGGAACAGATGATGTTGCAAGGTTAAGGTCTTTCTTTGAATTCACGTGACAGCTTACAGCTGGTTCCTGCAAGGTTGATGGAAACAGCATGCACTGAACCATTCATCTGATAGAAGGTACAAGTCTTCCTCTAACAGTTACAAAAGGTAGCCATAGCCAGATCCACACTCTAAAAAACCCAGAAATACACGTGGTCGGCAGATGCGACCACTGGCTTGGGAGACTCTGGGGGGCCTGTGTGACTACTTCTGGTCCTTTCTGGCCCGCCTCACCATGGTCTGCCTTGCGCGAGGGCCGCGGCGCTGCTCAGAGGAGGTCTTTGAGCGTTGGGCCCAGTGGGCTGTCTGTGCCCTCGAGCAGCGGGTCTCCATCGCGGGCATCCGCAGTCAGTGTGCTGCGATCCAGTTCCACAGCGTGGTTCACTGTGCAACTGCAGGTCCTCGTCCTGAGGAGGATGTTCTCCCGTTGGCGCAAGGACTGGGGTTGCCGAGTGCCCTTTCTCTCTCTGATCATTGTGCCTGTGAACCAGTTTTTGCCGGTACTTAGTTGCTCTTTCTTTTCACCGTATTGTGCCGTGATGGCGGTGACTTCCATACGCCGCAGATATGCCGGTCAGGGGCGGCATGTTTCTTCGTTTATTATTATCAAACTTTTATTGAAAAAAAAACGTCATTACAGTGCTAATGCACCATGAATCATCAGTTCCCAACGAGCAGATAAATTATTCCCAGAACATGGACTGCAGTTCATGCCATCAGTTCACAATTGATTTTGCCAGTAGAACATGACACCAATTAATCACCTTGCAAACGATACCAGGCTATGCAGTCTACTTGGACCTTAAATACAGATGATCCAAGTGGTCAGATTGTTAGCTGGAGGCATAAGTGCCATCAGAAATGGGAAGATTGAAATCTGGGATGACAACTTGCATCGCATGGCCATAACATCTGGCTAGTCTTCATCTGTTCAAGTCTTCAAGAGCTGGCATTGAACGGCCACAAGATGATGGGAGGTGCTGCCACTTTAGTCTGTTGCCACCCACGTAGTACCGTGAGAAAGGAAGGATGGAACTGGCGGTAAGGTAGGTCTGAATTACTAAGTTAAGGTAGGAAGGTGAACTGCCATAGTGAGCCTCTATGAGCATCATGAATCAGCTGTACCCCACATATGCATGCATGTATCATGCTTCTGCCACTTCTTGTGAACCACAAGACCTCAAATATTCTCCTCCTGCCAGCACTATCATTCAAAACTCCATCCTTGTCACAGCACTAAAGTAAGCTGGAATATTGATTTTCAGTGCTTTGTCATACAATTCTCTGCAGATCAAACACTGTGTAATGTAGACCTGGAATTGCTTGTCACAAACAAACAGCAATCTATCCATGCCATTGGGAAACACCACTCTTAGCATGTCCCATGCTACAGGTGCTGCTTCAATTGTTGTTGCATGAAACTTGTAGGTGACAGCCTGCAGAACCAACAAGTGGGGACACATCTATCTAGCAGGCAAAGGCCATTACTTTCCGTTTTTTGCAAAAATAAATGTTTTCTGTGGGACCAGCCAGATTATCTTCGCTCTTTTCTGGGCTTTCTCTTAAAAATCAGTCAACAATTTTGTACCAGGCCCATTGTCCCCAATGCACCTAGTTAGTTTTCAGTGGTTCCTCGACCAAAAAAGGGACACAGCGCTGTTGAAACTTCTTTCTTTTTGCCCATGGGGGGGGGGGGGGGG
>SZWC01005485.1:0-16381 GCA_023375785.1 Penium margaritaceum
CTGCTAGCTTGTCACGAGAGCTGTTTGTATTTCTTCCGCCATGAGGGAAATCAACATCGGCATGAACATCCTAAGTGTGAGGTTTCTTTTTCTTGGGGATGAAAACCAGATCATTTGTGATGGCAGCATCAGCCTGCATCTCCTTGTGTCAAATCTCATAGGCAGGCCATAAAACAGCACAGAGTTCCTCCAGAAGTGATCCAGCCTCATCCCCCACCTCTCAACTCCTCAAACCCCCTTGGGCCCCAGTGATGGAATGGGGGTACGCCTTATTGGACGCCTTAAGACCTTGTTTCCAGGGCAGGTTTCAGAAACTTCTGGGGAAAACGAGGAACTGTTTGAAATTATGTGCTGAGTAACATGTGCACATCAGATTCAGCTGGACAGTTTTTCGGTTGCATCTTTTAGTACAAAGACATTGCTGCCATAAAGTATGCTATCCCAAAAGCACCGTAGAGGGGCACGCTTGCTTGTCAATACTTCAAGTGAAGTTTAAGGTGGTGCCGCCACTGTTTTCACCTCAGATTTGAGTTCAGCTTGAAATTTTATTGTTTTTCGGAAAAATGAAACAAAAGTTATCTGCTTGGCGCAGAGGATGCAACTACAAGTTTGTCTCCTAAGATCCGGGGTTTAAACTGGCATCGGCACAGTTTTGGGTAGTGAGGCCCAAGTGCCAGTTGGAATGGGACCTCGGTGGCTGCCATTAGGGCGGACTTCGCCGAGCTGCTCTCGTGTCCCGCTGCTCGAGCCTGGCCCCCCTTGAGCCTGCTGTGGCCCCTCGATGCGTTCTCGCCGTTCACAGCCAATGACACGGGATGTCCGTTCCCTGATTCACCCAAGCAGAGGCGACTTGTGACCTTGGCAACGGGGCTCTGGACAGTGGTGCCATCCGCCCGACCAAACAAGCAACAAAAAAAAAAAAAAGAGAAAAATGCTTTGTTTTGACTTCAGAATGTTTTGGCCACATCTTTCTGTCACAGACGGCAGGGCGCCCTGATTGTGTATAGGGTGTGCCTTCTGTGGCAAAAATGCCTTATGCCTTGACGTGTTAGGCATCTGCCCTGCCAGCACTGCCGGTCCCTTTATCCCTCCTCCCATCCCGTCCTGCCATCCCCCTCCCTGTTTCTCATCATTTGCCTTGCCACTACCCTCCTTGATTCATTGCCACTTTGCACCCGCACCACCCTCCATGGGAGTGTGGTAGGGATGAAGGGAGGGCCTTCCCCCCTTCTCCTTCCCCTTCCACATCTTCATTTGCCTCTCACTTGCTCCTTTCCCAACTTTACTCTCACCACTTGCTCTGACTCTCATGTTGTTTTTCTCTTCCTCTCTCTTCCTGTCCCTCCACACTCAGCCCTGACCCCAACTCACCGCAGGCGCCCTGGACCTGGACAAAGCCGTCATTGCAAACACAGGAGAAGTTGGCCCATGTGTAGTCGTAGACGCAGTAGCTGTTGCTGCCGCAGTTGTTCACAGGGCTGAGGTCAGCGCTACATGCACTCTGACAAAGGGATGAACTGCGTTGAGGTGTGCTGTAGCACTCCACCGAATTTGCATAGCAATTCAAGGTCAGGTTCAGCTGTCCGCACCGAACATCTCCACCCTTAAACACAGCCCATGACTTTATGCTTCCTGAGCCGGAGAAATAATTTTGTCGAAGCTGCAGAGTCACGTTTGCCTGCCAGACCATCGGAACCTGGCCAGTGAAGTAGTTCCCCTCAAAATCAGCAGTCACAAGACTCGATAGATACTGAAGACTGCTAGGAAGAGACCCTGAGAGGCGATTGTAGGAGAGGGAAAGGTAGCGTAGGTTTGTAAGGCTGCTCAGTACAGTGGGCAAAGTTCCAGAGAAGAAGTTGTCACTGAGGTCAACACTTGTGAGGGCAACGAGATTCCGAAAAAAGTAGGGGATCGACCCGTTCAACTGGTTATCACTCAGGTTCAGGTCCTGCAGGGCCGTCGCAAAGCCAAGCTCCGAGGGAAGGCTGCCGGAGAAGGAGTTTGTCTGCAGCTGCAGTGATGTCAGCAACTCCAAAGCGCTGATGCCACCAGGAATGCTGCTTTCGAGTGAGTTTTGGCGGAGGTCAAGAGATTGGAGCGCAGTGAGCTCCCGGATGTTGCGTGCGAGTGTGCCGGTCAGGGCAAGGCTGGAGAGGTTCAGGCCGATGACGTTGCCCGACACATCGCATGTGACGCGAGAGAGGCTGGAGGGATAATCGCATGGGAGGGTCTCTTGCCAGTTCAGCTGCTGGTCCCCTGCCGCTGCTTTTATGGCTATCAGTGCAGCAACTGCAGTATCAACGCACGAGACAGAAGGGCAATGAGTGTGTGTGGAGGGAGCAGGGTGGGGGGGGGGGGGGGGGGGGGGGGGGGGGGGGGGGGGCTACAGGATGGACCAAGTTTCACACAGAAGGTTGGGACAGACCGCAACAGTGGCGGCGACAGCAGCGGAGAAGTAGCCAAGGTGGAAGAGGCAGCAGCAGCTAGGGATGGAAAACTGGAAAGAAAGGGAAAACCCGGGCTCCCCCCTCACAGGCTGTGAGGGAGAACCCGGATTTCTGAGGTTTTGGTTTCTTGAGGGGAAGTCGAAAGTGAACAAAAACTGGCCCTCAGGTTCAGTTTGGTCCCGAATCCGGTTTTCCGGCTACAAAGCGGAATTACATTATGAATGGCCCCATGTCTAGCAGCAGCAGCAGGCATGGGGTGGGGAGAGAGGAGAGAGAGGGGGGGGGGGGGGGGGGGGGGGGGGGGGGGGGNGGGGGGGGAGGAGGGGGTTGGTGAAAAGAATGAAAGGGGTGGGGGGATGATGTGGAGATGGAGAGGCCCACAAAGACAAGGATCGTCAATGAGGCCCACAAAGACAAGGATCATGAGTAAATCTCAATAGCAGCAGGTTGTTGATGGACAAGTGCACATGACAGCTGCAACTGCATGTTTCGTACACACCAACTGGATGGAGGGACTCACACTGGTTGCTTTCCACGTAGACACTTGGTGGAGGGGGCGGTGGACTAGGCGGCGGCGGGCTTGGAGGAGGCGGAGAGGGTGGAGGAGGCGGTGAGAGTGGAGGCGGGGGAGAGATGTCAGTCAGTAGCACTGGCACGCACGAGAGAGGCAAGCAGAGAAGAGAAGAAACCATCAGATCCAATCAATCTCTTTGAATGAAGCACATGGTTATCCCAGTTCATGTTTGTCATTTTCTAGCGTCGAGTTGACCACTTGACCACAAACCCACAGTAGGGAAGATTCAGCTCCCAGGAGTGTAGTTACCACAGTGGAGCTGACAAACATATTTGCTACTGAAGGAACTTCGGGGCTGTATACATTCTTCCACATTCCACCCGTTTGGTATATTGAAGGTGGCTGCCCAAAGGTGTCCAGAAGGGAATCTATATAGCAGACATGGGGAACATAAAAGTCTTAGTGTTTGGATTGCAAGTCCAAGGCTCCCGCTCAACAGACACTCTATGCAACAGCAGCTAGAGTGGTTCAATATTGATAGTGATTTGAACATCGATATCAATACTGAACCATTGATGTTGGTTTTTTCAGGATAGATATTGATATTGGTTTTTTTTCAATTCGATATGACCTCTTTTTCAGTCAATGTTGATATCGATATGAAAATATTGGTATTCTGGTCGATGTTTTGATGTTGGGATTGATATCGCTATTGTAATCAATATTTTCCCATACAAAAAATGATATTGAATTCCGTTCATGACAGGGAGGTCAATATCAATATCAATATTAGAGTCAATATCAATACCGATATCCATATCGACTCGATATCGATATCAAGATTTCAATATCGATATTGACGATATTGGCAATATCAATATCAAAATTGCACCACCCTAACGGCAGCCCAGGACTGCCGCGTTTGAGAGACGAGAATCCATCCCGACAATCAACGTGCACGAAATTGTGTCCAACTACCAATTCCCATGGACAAAACCCAACCAAACAAGGTGACAGGGTTAATGGGAATTAGTTTCTACTCGTTACCTGCTAAAATAACACAGAGTCCTTTAGGAACGCATAACAGAGAGAACAAACAAATGCAAGTGATGCGTATGAGCTTCATCACCGTAGGCGGCATGCATGCAGGACATGTGCATCGGATGCACTGCATCCTCCCAGTCACTAGCAACGGAGAAATGGAAGTCCGCACAGCAGGTCTCCATGTCTGGTATTTGGAGCCAGTGTGCGGCCTCTCCTGGAGGAGGAGGTGCTGTTGTTCGCTTGGGTGGCATGGGCCTGAAGTGTGCTGGTACTCTTAGATCGCTGCGGGGTCGAGCTTAATGTCATTGCTGTTAGATCTAGATGCTTGGCCATCTTATTGTGCCGGAGGTGGCAACGGAGCCCTCCAAATACCACGTGGATGTGCCAGCCTGTGCCGGCGTTGTCATATGCTTCGTCATAGCCTTAACAATAAGTAAGAAGGGGAAAAGAGTTGTGCTGGTCATGAGATGGCGGCCATGAAAATGGTTGGCGGAAGTCATGACGCCTCCTATGAAGCATGAAAGTGTAACAAATTGTGACAAGCTGAAAGGTTGATGAACAACAGGTGACGATCCAAAGTTGAACTCCAAAACATTTTGCACTCTTTTTGATTGAGCAAGATAGACTCGACTGACTCACCACATTGGCCGGACACGGACAAGTAGCCGTCATTGCACACGCATGCGAAGTCCGGTGGGTTTGCTGCGATATTGGTCGCCAAGCAGGCTTGATTCGCCACACACGTGGATGGCGTCGTCGAGTTCCACACCCCAACCCCGCAAGCGGCATTGCACGAGTCTGCATCGCGCTGCGATGACACTTGGCCGACGCACACTGAGCTTGAGCTAAAGCAGTTAGTGTCCACATATACAGAATCACACGACACTCCATTGACCTGCCCCAAACCGGACAAGTAGTTGCCACTGAAGTTAAATTCAGACAGGTACGAGTCTGACAACAAAAAGGAGGGAATGGGACCTGTGAGATAGTTGGAGGCAACTGAGAAAGTCTTGAGGTTTACGAGGTTTGAGAAAGTGGCCGGGATTGAACCGACGAGCTTGTTACTGGAAAGGTGGAGCATGGTGAGGGACGCCAGGGAGCCGAGGGTCGAGGGAATGGTGGAGGACAACTGGTTGCTCCCAAGATAGATACTTTGAAGGGCTGTTGCACCAGACAGCTGTGAGGGAATGGAGCCGAACAGGTTGTTGTTGTTTATCTGCAATTGCCTCAGGGCTGGCAGCTGTGTCCAGATGTTTGAAGGGAGCTGGTCGGCGAGGGAGTTGAGCTCAAGGTTGAGCACACTCAGAGCTGTGAGCAGCGATATCTGCACGGGAAACAAGCCCGTTAGTTCTCGGGCACGAAGGGTTATGTTGACGACGTTGCCATATGCGTCGCAAGAGACGTCGTCCAGCTGTGGGGGGTTGCTGCATCGCTTTGTAGCTGACCACCCAAGGGGTAGAGCTGGCAAGACGGTGGTTTCGATGTCCAACAGGGCTTGCACTGCAGAGTGAGAGGTGGTGGCAGCATGGTATGCAGGAGATGTCATTTCAGACAGATGGAAAACGAATTTAATGTTGTCATTGTACAGCAGGCTTGAGCGTAGTCACAGTTTTACAAAAGCTTCCACCATATGAGTGAGGTGGCAGAAAAACTTGCAAGCCATGTTCACAACAACATGAGAGAAAGGACATCCACAAGGAAGGGGATAAAAGGAAGGAAGGGGTAGTGGGGACATCATCAAGGTGTGGTGCATGCGGGAAACAAGACAGGAATGAGGGGAAAAGGGAAGGATGGAAAAGGACGATTTGGATCGAGGGCGGGGGGGAGGCAGTCATTGATTAAGAGAGTGAGTGAAGCCATGTGTAGATGTACTAAAAACTAAACTGACACTGAGGACATTGAGGACTATGGAGAGGCAGGTCGTGCAGCATGCCATCAGAAGTGGGGCATGTGCAAGATGGAATTTCCAACTGAACCCTTTCCATCATGAAAAGGGTTAAGGCAGGGTAAGACCAAGTCCAAACCTGTCATAACAAAATACAGAATTTGTGAAACAGATGCCCTAAGCATTGGCGACAAGTGTGCAGAGGAAGGCGGAGATGGAAGAGCAAAGCATGTGTGCTCACTCTGGTCAGACAGGACGAAGTCGGAGGCTGCTGGAGGGGAAGGCGGCGGAGGGCTTTCTGGAGGCAGAGATGAAGATAGAACTGCATGGCAAGACAGGAGGTTCCAAGAAGGACTTATGGGTGCTGACAGCAGTTTGCAGTAAGGTAACGAGAGTACTCAACTTTTTTTTTTTTTTTATGTAGATATAGATGTGTTCTGTCGTTTTCTGATGTAGATGTATGCACAGCAATTGAGAGTCAACACCATGCTGTACTGAACGTACAAATACTGGCAGCATTGACAGTAAGAGTGCAGCCATGTGCCCACGACCTGGTTTCGACACATGTGTGGTGACAACTCCATCCACACAGAAGTGCCCAGGTGTCCTCATGCCCCGCTGCACACATCTCCATTTGCACCACATGGGGATGCACACGCGGGCACACCACCCAGGGCGTCACCTGAGCACATCGCAGATCCCTGTGGAATTCCAGAAAGTTTAGTTACTGCAGCATGAGGCAGGCGCATGCAAGACTGGTGTCTGTACTGTGACTTGTCTCCTACACTCGCGTCTTTTCAACCGCAATGTACAAATGCTGGGTGCCTGAAGGTCAACTGTGTGTTGTGCGCCTGCCTCATGCCGCAGTAACTAAACTTTCTGCAATGCCGCAGGGATCTGCGATGTGATCAGGTGACGCCCTGACACTGGCAGGCATACACATAATGGGCACGTCATGCACATGGCATGCCCCTGAAAACTGTACTTGGTGGCATTCGTGGAGTAGCTGAGCTTTTGGCACAGATAGCCCCCCCTCCCCCCTCCCCTGGCACTTAGAAGGACATGGACCTCCCCTCCTGTACCCCCCCCCCCCCCCCCCCACCACCCCCTGGGCCACCCTCCCTCTTACCCGCGTACTCACCGCAAGCGCCGTCCATAAAACTGTATCCTTCATCGCACGAACATGACGCTGCCAAATTTTCTCTATCAAATGTCGTCACAAGGCACTGCCCGTGTCCGCCGCACGCCGTCGCTGATGATTCCCCCACCCCAACGCCGCACACAGCACTGCAAGTGGACAACGTCTGCTGTGCCGATTCTGTCGTGCACTGGCTGCTACTGCTGAAGCAGTTAGTGTGCAGGATGAGGTTGCCGCAGTTCAAGACGCCCCCTGTGAGGATGTTGCCGTCGCCTGACAGGTAGCTGACGCTGACGTGGACAGTGAGCGAGGAGTTTGAGAACGGCGAAGGTAGCGGTCCTGTCAGGTAGTTCTGTGAGAAAGAGATGTACCTTGCCATGTCAAGGTTTGTGAGCGTCGTGGGGATTGAACCCGTGAGCAAGTTCGCCCCCAGATCCAACAACTCAAGGGCCGTCATGCTACCAAGCTCGCTGGGTATGGTGCCTGTGATTGACGCAAACGTTGCAGTGAAGTATTTGAGCTTCACCAAGTTTCCGTATGCTGCGGGTATAGTCCCACCCAGGGTGTTACTGTCGAGCATGAGCTTGGTCAGGGTTGTGAGAAGCGCAATGGAGGTCGGGACTCCAGCATTGAGCGAATTTGAAGACAAATCCATGATCTGAATGGCAGTGAGGAGGGTGACAGCATCAGGAAGAGAGCCAACAAGGCTCGTGCTTGCAAGCGACAGGGCGATGACATTGCCATCGGAGTCACAGGTGACGCCAGCGAGCTGTGACGGGTTGTAGCATGATGCGGTGGACATCCAGTTGAACCCAGAGGAGCCTCCGATGTCAGTCTGGATTGCATCTAGCGCCATGACTGCAAATCATTCCCGTGGGAAGGGTGACAGATGAAAGGAGAAGAGTCAGCATGCGCAACCATAGGTAGGCAGGCACAACCAACATCACGATGTTGTGTAATCTGCAGTCTGTGAAGAACACGCCTGTTTACCCAGCAGGAACAGTCATGAACGTCTTCAACAGTAACAAGTGGGGAGGCGCCACTGATAACACCACCAGCAACACCATCAGCTCCACCTCGAGCACCACCACCGCCCCCTCCCCCACTCTCAGAAGTCAGCGCAACACTATAGGACACGGTAGTCGGTGGACGCAGTAAGCCATGCCCCCATGCATCCATCAAAACCCCCACCCCCCCCATAATCCATCAGTGCAGATACAGTGACATGGGCTTTGCGTATTTGCACGTATCCGCCAGAAGTGAGGCCTTATCATATCCCTCACCATTTTTGACAGAACGAACACAATTTTGGATGGGAATGCAGGGTGGCATCTGCTTGCCAGATGTGTACGTGGTTTCTGACAAGCACGGCATGTCCACGCTCTCTGAATAGTTTTGAATCACTTTTGACATGCCCACAGCCATAAACACAACGCAGACATTTGCAAGCCTACCCACCCCACAGATGCACCACACCGCACTCACATTGAGCCACCTTGACAGTGACAAACGAAGGCGGCGGTGGTGACGGTGGTGAAGGTGGCGGTGGAGAAGGTGGCGGTGGAGACGGTGGAGGTGGAGACATGGCCACTGAACACAAAGACGAGCACGGCCATAATGAGAGATGGAGAACGTTAGTGTCAATGCCAGTGGGCCACTCGCAGCAAACACACTAAATGAGCGAGCAGATACAATGACGTCTGGACGTCAGACATAGATGACAGTCTACCAACAAATCAATCAGTCAAGAGACCCACTTGCATGTCTGTCAGGTGCTGGCAAGCTGCTGCAGGTTCTCCATCCATCATTGCACAGAGAGCAATCCCCCATGTGCCACGAGCCATGTAGTATGTGTGTGCCATGTGCAAAAACGGCAGCGATTGCGGCATGGTAGAGCACGCCAGGCACATGCTTCTGCTGCAGCCACAGCAAAAACATAGGGCTGTTTTTTCATACACAACAGACTTGCATACAACACAGCCTACAGTTTTCCAGGTAAATGGAACACTTTCAGCAATTCCAAAGCCCAACAGCTTCCCCTCCACCGGTTCCCCACCCTTTTGTTTTTAAACAAGCGTGCACAAGTCCTGACAAGTGGCAAGGGAATGCACCCTGATTACGTCGGGCCAAAATGAGTGTTGACATACCCAATGTCCTTGATGTCGTTATCAAAATCTCGAGAAAACATCAATAACAACATCGATATTGAGTTGATAGCCATGTTCAGGTCTCCGAATGAAACAATCTCTACCCAACAAGGGCGTCATGCACTTTACCATCTAGCCATGGACGAGTTGGTGGCACATTGCGCGCACCTTTCCACGCCTTCACATAACATCGCCGAGGAATTCAAACAGAAAGCCAGCAGAGAGTGCTTACCGCAAGTGCTCAAGCCATTCGTTTCGGCAATAGAGTAGCCGCTGTCGCACGAACAAGACGCCTGCAGGGAATTCCTGTCAAACATCGTCACAAGGCACTGTCCGTGTCCGCCGCACGATACCGCCGCCGTGCCCGACACCCCAACACCGCACGCATTGTCACAGATGGACGAAGAGGCCTGTGACGACTGTTGCGCGCACTGCGAGTTGCTGTTGAAGCAGTTATCGTCTAGCCATATTTTGTTGCAGTCAACAGCACCTCCTATGAGCACGTTGCCATCGCCAGACAACAGATTGGTGATCACGTTGATGACGAGCGATGAGTTTGAGAAGGGAGAAAGAAGGGGCCCAGTCAGGTAGTTCTGTGAGAAAGAGATGTACGTTGCCATGTCCAGGTTTGTGAGCGTCGTGGGGATCGACCCCGTGAGACTGTTCCCTCCCAAATCCAACGACTCGATGGCCGTCAGGCTTCCCAGTTGGCTGGGGATGGTGCCGGTGATTGAACAGAATATTGCATGGAAATGCTTCAACTTTGTCAAGTTCCCGTACGCTGCGGGTATGGTCCCACCGAGGGGGTTACTGTCCAGCATGAGTCTGGTGAGGGTCGTGAGAAGCGCGATGGAGGTGGAGAGTCCTCCCGTCAGTGTGTTGGATGAGAAATCGATGGATTGGATGGCCGTGAGGAGGGTAAGAGCTTCAGGCAAAGCGCCAGAAAGGCCTGAGCCTAATAGAGACAAGGAGATGACGTTGCCTTCGGAGTCGCAGGTGACGCCGGTGAACTGCGCCGGATTGTAGCATGACAAACTGGACGACCAGTCCAACTCGGCAAGATTTGCGATGGCATCTATTGCCGGATCTGCAGTTTCACACATAGAGGAGAGGGGTGGGAGGAAGAGTGACAGTTGAAAGGAGAAGAGTCAGCATGCGGAACCGTAGGTTGGAGGCTGCATGAACAACATTCTTTCACCTAGAAGGAACAGTCATCAACTTCTTCAGCACTAACAAGTGGGTAGCCAGCATGGACAACACCAGCACTACCAGCAGCACCACAAGCACCACCACTGCACCCTCCGCTCTCAGAGCAACACTTTACGACGCACTAGTGCCTGGAGACAGTCAGTCATGCCCCCACGCATCCATGCAAAGCCCCCCTCCCCCCCCCTCCCCTGCAGTCACAGTGGCATGGGCTTGCAATCTGTGCACGTTTGGACCAGAAGTGAGGCAGTTTTATATCCCTCACCACTTTTGACAGAACGAATGCAATTTTGGATGAGAATCCAGGGTGTCATCTGCTTGCCACATGTGTATGTGGCACGTGACAAGCAAAGATTTCCACGTTCTGTTGAGAGTTTTGAATCACTTTTGACATGCCCAAAGCCACACTCACAACAGACAATTGCATGCCTACCCACCCCACTGATGAACCACACCGCACTCACATTGAGCCGCCTTGACAGTGACAAACGATGGCGGCGGTGGTGGTGAAGGTGGAGGTGGTGAAGGTGGTGGTGGTGAAGGTGGAGGTGGAGACGGAGGTGGAGACATGGCCACTGAACACAAAGACAAGCACGGCCATAAAGAGAGAAGGAGAACCTCCTAGTGTCAATGCCAGTGGGTCACTTATGGCACATTGACTACATGGGCGAGCAGATGCAACGACGTCTGGACAACAGAAACATACGACGGTCTACCAATGAATCAATCAGTCAAGAGACCAGCCCAGTGATGATCTAGCTTCAACTTCACGAGTGATCCCTTGTTTCAGACACTAACCAGCAAGCAAACTACCACCCACAGGCTGAGGGCGGCAGCCAGGTGGTGTGAGCCATACCCACATGGCTATCCCAGCTGCGTGGCCACCTGTCCTGCCACCCACAACACTGCCCAGCCACGTGCAGACTTCTTCTTCCTCCTTTCTGTCCCCTCTGCATGTCTGTGCACCTGCTCGCAAGCCCCTACCCTCGCTCCACTGACACGTTCACTGCCCCCCCCCCCCCCCCCCCCCCCTCCCATGTGAGCAGGTGTCTCATTCGTTCAGATTACAGCCCACAGATTTAATCAGTGCATGTACACAGACATGGTAAGACTTGACGGCGTGCCGCTGTGTGGTGTCATGAACATGTCATGTCATGTCATGAAACATCAAAACATGTCATGTTGTGAGCTCGATCGTCGACCACCTGGAGGTGGTCGACGATCGCCAGTCGTCGCCCGCGTCGACGATCGACGTCGACGGCGACCCCCCCCCCCCGTTGCTACACTTAGCCGCGTCGCGGCAAAGTGGGTTGCGGGCTGGGGGGGATTGAACCGCGGACCCCCAGCCCGCAACCACCAACTTCGCCAACTCACCCCACATTTTTGGAGGGTGAGTTCGCGACATAAACGTGAGCACTTTTTTTTTCTTTTTTTGATTTTTTAACTTCTTTTTTTCCTTTTTAACAGTGACGAGGCGCACGTGGGGTCAGCATGCCCTCTACTACTCCATGCAGGCAGCCTTTCGGTCGACAGTGTAGACCGAAAGGCTGCAGTTTTAGGGTGGCACGCAGTGATGTTGGTACCGAAGTATTAAGTATTAATACTTAAGGCGCGCCTTAAGTATTAAGGCGCGCCTTATTGGCCATTAAGGCGCGCCTTACAACACCTAGGCAAAAAAGTGCCGAAAAAAATCCGGAAAAAAATGTGGAGCATCAGGGGAACACTGGCAACTTCACTGTGACACGTATCATTTCAGAAAAAAATCTTACAATTTTGTATGGAGCATACAAGCCCCAAGTCCAGGTTCAAGTTAGCGTATTGCTCAAAACAAAACCACGAACTGGGTAAGACAAAAGTGGCTGTCTATCGCATGAACTGCACGCGAACTGGGTAAGACAAAAAAAAACACAAAAAAAACCAAAGTAATAATGCCGAGAACGACGTCGCGTGTTCCGCTGTCCACTCCAGCCGTGGACAACGGATCGCGCGAAACCGGCCGGCCAGCAGTCCAACTGTTAGCCGGCCGGTAATCTTCACAAGATGTACGGCTGGATCTCAAGTTCTCCCCTTTCACGTCGATTTTACACTTACCTCTACTGTAGAAAAAAAAAAAAAAAAAAAAAACAAAATTTTCCTGACTGGACGGACATGTCCCTGCGAGTCGCCTAGGAATGCGCTACAGTCCGCACTTTTCAAAAAAAAAATCTAAATTTTTCTTGTTTAGCGTACACTTGAAGGCGCGCCTTATAAGGCGCGCCTTAAGTACTGACGTATTAAACGCCTTATTGGTCAATAAGGCGCGCCTTACAACACCACTGGTGGCACGAGAGACCCGCTGGACGACCCCCCCCCCCCCCTCCAAACCTCCTCTCCCCCTCACAGGTCCGTGCGCTAAGCGCCAGCGCTAAGCGCCAAGCGCCAGCGCCTGCGCTAAGCACCAAGCGCCAGCGCCTGCGCTAAACACCTGGCGCCAGCGCCTGCGCTAAGCGCCTGGCGCCAGCGCCTGCCCTGCTGCCCTGCTGCCCTGCTGCCTGCGCCATTTTACCCTGCCCCCTTGCAGCCTGCATCTTGCTGCCCTACTGCCCTGCCGCCCTGTTGCCCTGCCGCCCTGCTGCCCAGGTGCCCTCCTGCCCTGCTGCCCTGCTGCCCTGCGGCATTGCTCCTTGCGACCTGCTGCTTGTGCCCTGCATCCCAGCAGCCTGCGGCCTGCCCTCTGCCCCTTGCACCCTGCCCCCTGCACCCTTCCCTCCACCCCCAACCATGGACCCAAGTTCATTCCAAGAGGGGAGCGTGCTGTTTCAGCCTTCTGCAAAAGGTGACCCACAAAAAAAGGGGTGCTAGGTTCCAATGTGGCAGTTGTGGCAACTGCTACGGCGGGGGGCTGAGCCGCATGCGGCACCATTTGCGTGCGACAGCAGGGACATTAAGGGCTGCATCCAGCCCCCTCCCAAGGCACGCATCATCCCTGGCCTCCCCGTCCTTGAGCCATCACCCAATTACGTCCCCTACGGCATCGTTCTGTTTGATGGGCATGGGCGGCAGTGGGGTGGCGTCGACGACAAGACCAACTGGCGATCCTTGCATGCAGATTTGGATCATGAGGCGTCGGGGCAAGCACCTCCCCACTCCCCATGGGAGCCCACATCCTCTACCAGACCCACCACCGATGTTGGCAGCTGCAGCAGCACGGCAGCCGCAGCAGCTGCAAGAGTAGCAGCAGCAGCAGCAGTGGCAGGAGTGGCAGAGAGTGGCAGTAGTAGCACCACCAGCATCTGCAGCTACGGGGGCAACCCCCACCGCCGCCTCAGCAGCCGCCACAGTTGCAGCTGCTCATGCCGCCGCTGTCGCTGCTGCCACTAATGGAGCGGTAGGACTGCAGTAGACCTCTATCAAGGAACACGTCGCGATGGCAGCGAATCGAAAATGTCAAAAGACCCTCGCCAAGGTCATGGCCTTGGCAGGTCATCTTCTTCTGTCACCTCAAAATCGTCAAGGAGCTCATCACAGATGCAAGAAGCACCAACAGCTCCTGGACGTGCCCTTCTCGCTCCACAGTCACCGACAAGCTCCTTCCAGAGATTGACACAGAGCTGTACAATAAAGAGGAGGTGTACCACAAGATGTGGGGGTACCTTGGGGTGAGCTCGAACGTGGATGAGTGGAGCGACGTGGGACAACGGCCGATTTACAATGCCATGACCGTCAACGCGCATGGGGTGTGCCACGTCTTCTCACACAATGCGAGTGACCTCCCTCGTGACGCCAACCACGTGGCCGCCATGATTGAGGCTGCCATCATGGCGGTGGGGCCCAACAACGTGGTGGGGGTTGTCTGCCACAATGCAGCAGTGAATGAGAAGGCGGCGAACTCTCTTGTTGAGTTCCCGCACGTCTTTTTTCAAGGCTACATCGCTCACACCATGGACTTAGTCATCAAGGATGTGGCAAAGTGCTCGTGGGGGAAGGAGTTGGTGGACAAGGTGATTCTTGTCGCTTCTTTCTTTCGCAACAACGACCTCCCAAAGGTGTGGCTGAAGAGGGATGCGAAGAAGGGGCTGCTGCGACCTTGCCAGACGTGTTTCACCACTGTCCTCATGATGGCGGAGCGGATGCGTGACTTGAAGGACAAGTTGAGCAACATTGTGACATCGGAGGAGTGGGAGGTGCTAGGGAGGAAGAAGCCAGCTGAGTGGAAGAAGCGGAAGGAGAAGGTGAAGGTGGTGATCTGTGACCCCGCCTTCTGGCCCTTGCTTAAGAACTTCTGCGGAGCTCTTGAGCCGGTGCGCATGCCGCTGCGTGTTGCTGATAGGCCAGGGGGTGCAGCAAGAGAGATCTACGAGGCGTTGCTTGATGCAACGCAGAAGGTGGGCAAGTTGAAGGGGACGGGCCCAGACAAGAAGTGGGTGAAGTTTGTGGCGAAGCAACTACAGCACCGCTGGGACAACAAGTGTGCCTCTCCCTTGTACACCGCTGCACGGCACGTGCACCCCTTATTCTTTGGGGTGGATCTCTCTGCCGACGTGGAGAGGAACAAGGGTTGGTTGGTGGCGGTGCGCAAGCTGGTGAGGAAGGAGGACAAGGCGCAGTTGGAGAAGGAGATGGCAGCTTTTCAGCAGGGGTGGTTGACGGTGGAGGGGGAGGGGGATCGAGAGTCATTGGAGGATGCCAAGGAGCAGAAGGCGGACGTGAAGGCGAGGTCAATGCTGGCGTGGACGTGGCTGTCCAACCACCTTGTGCATTTGCCAGTCTTGCGTGCGATGGCTGTGAGGATGAATGCGCAGCCTTGCATCTCTTCAGAGTGCGAGCGGATCTTCTCCAAGCATGAGCTCATCAAGACTGCAAGGCGAAACTCTCTCAGCGTGTCGCGGCTGGAGCAGCTCGTCCGCGTCAATGTGCGCTTGCAGCGCAAGTATAACAAGAAGGTTGAGCGCTCGCACGCCATCGACTTCATGAACCCGGATGAGGAGGAGAGCGATTCTGAGGAGGATGAGGAGTCAGCAGCAGGTGGCAGCGCCGCGGCTGGAGGTCCTTTGAGCCTCACTGCTGGTGGTGGAGGGGAAGGAGAGGGAGCAGGCGTGGAGGAGGAGGATGAGGAGGTGGAGGAGGTGGACGAGGATGACGACGAAGACTTCTGCGTCCGCCCCGCCAAGAAGCGCAGCCGTGGCTGAAGCGTGCTAGTGGGAGGGGAAGTGAAAGTTGCACGTAGGGTGGGAGAAGGCTAGAGTATGGAGAGGGATGGGCATTGATGCTTGTGCGTTGGCTGACGAAGGCTTTGCATGCCGAGATCTCTTGCATGCATGCTCTGATTTGGATGAACTCCATTGACACTCCTTCCAGCTTTCATTTATTGACGTTGGCACGATTTCATGTCTCATTGTGACCATGTTTTGAGCTTCATGGAGTGGCATGTAAGTGGCTAACAACGAATGTGTAATAACATGCCTTCCACATGGTTGAAAGTGAGAAAGAAAGGTGTGAATGAGTAGCCCATGCATGAAAGTAGGTGTGTACTGAGTTTCAGCCCATTCTGAGAACTTTGTGTTTTTGTCGATCGTCGATTGTCCATCACTTGCCCCAAGAGATAGAGATCGATCGTCGACCGCGATCATCGATCACTTAGTAGGGTGGTCAGCATAGCAACATGACATGAGACGACACAGGACGGCAAGACTCAAGACGTTACAATGCGTCAACCCAACCCGGCCCGATCCAACCCGACACGATAGGACCCGACCCAACCTCACCCCACCCAACACGACCCAACCCGACCCGACCAAATCCGGCACGGCACGGCACGGCATGGCACGACCCAAGCCGGCCACACCTGGCATGGCCCGGCCTGGCACGGCATGGCATGGCAGGACATGACAGAATGACAGGACACAACACGGCACGGCACGGCACGACACGACACGACACGACACGACACGACACGAAACGACACGACACGACACGACACGACACGACGCGACACGACACGACACGACACGACACGACACG
>SZWC01005485.1:20602-25602 GCA_023375785.1 Penium margaritaceum
CACCCCCCCCCCCCCCCCCCCCCCCCCCCCCCCCTTTTGGTTTTCCTCCATCTCCGCTCAAGCTCACCGCAAGTGCTCACGCCATCTATTGACGACGTAGTGTAGTACCCTGCATCGCACGAACACGTCCCATGCGGATCTCCTACTGTGTCATACGACACGAGGCACTGGCCATGCCCGTCGCATGCTGTTGCTGTCGTGTCCCCCACCCCCACGCCGCACACTGCTTGGCAAGTGGAATAGGACCGCTGGTCCGTCGGAGTCGTGCATGTACTGCTGCTGCTGAAGCAGTTGTTCTCCAATTGCAGCCGGAAGCAGGAGACCACGCCTCCAGTAAGGGTGTTGCCGTCACCAGATAAAAAGTTTGACCAAACTTTGAGTCTGAGTGAGTTGTTGGCAAAAGGCGAAGGAAGAGGACCTGTGAGGGAGTTCAATTCAAAAGTGATGTAAGTTGCCATGTCCAGGTTCGTCAGCGTCGTCGGGATCGACCCTGTGAGCTGGTTGTATGACAGATCCAACATCTCGATGGCTGTCAGGCTTCCTAGTTCGCTTGGGATGGTGCCGGTGATTGAACACAGAGAGAGACTGCAGAATGCCAATGAGCAAGGGATCGGCCCACCGGCCATCCTTCTTTCATTTGTAAAGTTCTTGACCAGCATCATTGCCAGTCTTCCATCCTTTGAGGCTTTGGATGGGCTCACCCTCCCATCCTGCCCCAAGCAGGCAAGCAGGACGGGAGGGTGAGCCCGTCCTCTTTCCACTGCATGGGCCTTCAGTGGATGAATGAAATTCAGAGGGAGGGAAACACATCGTTCCCAAAGGCCTTGGAGGAGCGGACTCGGGGGTGTTGGGCCATGAGGTCTAGGGGGGCTCCTCTTTGGTCACAGGCTACTTCCACGGGTGTGGGGACTGTCTCCATCTTTCAATTGCCAACATCCGCCTCCACACTCAGCTACGACTTGGCCTGCCGCTTGGATACCTTGAGCAGCAGAAAGTGAATGGGATCCTACCCAGATGACCCGCAAGGCAGGCTCCGGACTCATCTTCTGATTCACCACAGCATCTGGAACAGATTAGCGGAGATCTCTCAGGAAATCACTTAGTATGCAGAAGTGCCACTTGCAGCAGAAGAGGTGTACGTTGGAGCTCTCCGCCCTGACCTCATCCATTACGAGTCTGGGAGGGCTCGGTTTGGGTGGTTGACGTGACCACCGTTAACGCCCAGGCCTGTCAAGCGTGGGAGGAGGGTAAGGCATTGCGGGCGGTGGAGGCTATGAAGGAGAAGAGTATCAGGCGGCTCTGGATTTGGAAGTGGGGTTGAGGCTACAAACAGTGGCTCGTGAGACATTTGGCGGCTTGGGTCCAAATTGGTGACAGTTCGTTCCGCTGCCGGTGGCCATGTGTTTGGAGAGGGCCGGAGTCCGCTTGAGCGGGCAGATCGGTCAAATTGGACTTGCCTGGGCAGTGACCCTCGTCACGCAGCGGCTTTCAGTCGCTGGGATTCCTCAGCAGTGCGGTGTCATCCAAGACTACACCCTCCTTCGTGGGGGACTTGGGATGGCGCAGTATGATGATCCCTCTCTTAGTGCTCTTTGGGATTAGCCTTTGGGCCCTCTCGCCCTTTCTACTTTATGTTACACAGACAGTCTAGAGGAGGAGGAGGGTCATTCTCCTGTGTGAAGCCTACTTTCTGTCCATGTCGCTTGTTTGCTCCTTGGTCCTTTCTTCCTTCTTCCACCCTTCGGTGACTTTGGTGTTGGCATTATCGCCCTCTACCACGTGCTTGTGCCAGTCCGTGGTGGCATTTTCCCTTCCTCTCAGGTGAAGGAAAGTTGTTCACTGACTCAGGCACTGACAAGCAAGCAAATTGACATCCACATGCTGAGGGCGGCAAAAGGTGGTGTGAGCCACACCCCATCTGGCTGAAACAGCTGTCTGGCCACTTGTCCTGCCACCCAACCAGGAGCCCAGCCACTTGCAACCTTCTTCCTCCCCCGTTTCTGTCCTCTGCATTCCTGGGCACATGCCCCACATGTTGCCCCAACTCCACTGACACGTCCTCTGGCCCCCTCTCCAAAGTGACCTAGTGTCTCATCCCTTTCAAATACAGCCCACAGATTTATCAATGCATTTAAAAAGTCTTGCTAACTTTGAATTCCGATTTTCTGCCAGAGAATTGACGTCGTAGGGTCTACGTTCGACCCTGGGTCGCGACCTGAACTTTTCAGCAAAGGTCCACCCTTGGCACATGGACGTAGCCTCAGCTCGACTGCTGGGAGACCTACCGCCGAAGTGTTGTGGTGGATGGTCCGATCAGAGGCTGTTTTCTAGCAGGTTGTTGTGCAGTGTCAAAACATCCACAAAGTACAGTCAAACCTTCAAAATATGGTTTGTTCGCAGCTTGAAGTGCAAAACAACTGAGAAACTGCTGCAAACTGGGCCATGAGTCGCAACAGAATTTTTTTCTTGTGTCGACAGTGTCTTCCAACAAACAGCAACCCAGGCATTGGGCTTGGCTTTGGAACCAATTTCATGTTGGAAGTTGACCGCCGCTCCCATTGGAAGCGCAGACTCGACCCGTTGATCTTGACCTTGACCTCCACCTTACAAAGTCAACATGTGTCTGAAGACATGGTAAAACATGTCATGACCGTGTCACATCATGTCCTGTCATGTAATGTCATGTCATGTAATGCCATGTGATCTCATGCCATGTCATATCAAGTAAAGTAATGTCATGTCATGCCATGTCATGACGTGACCTGAGATAGCATGACATGACAAGGCACAACACAGAGCGACGCGATGGGACATGATGATACGCAAGGCAGCACAGCACCCAGCGGTTTAGCACTGCGCAGCCTTGCCCAACTGCACCTGGCCCAATCAGCTCATGAGCGCACAATCCAGTCAGTAGACAAACACCCACACGCAACCTGCTTTGGCCATCTGCCATCTGTCAAGAGACCCATCCCAACGCCCGCAGTTTGCAGCGAGCCTCCTTGTCCTTCTAAGACCCCTCTGCTTGCAAAGTTGCTGCACCCAATCCTCCTCCACTGAGCTGTGTGCTCAGCATGGCCCATGTCCTCACCACAACTTCTGCGTGTTGACCAGCCAATTGGCATCCACACGTCTACTTGCCCGGTTTCGCAGACAACGACGTGGGCAAACGTGCCGACTGCAATTGCTGGCAATCTGGAGCAGGACCAGCACAAATTACTTCCTGAGAGGTGCCAAAGAGTGTGGCTCTGTGTAGCACACAGACCACATCCAGGCACTTCATCACTTGTACATCCAGTGTATTAAGTCAAGTTGGGGTGAGGGGGGCATGTGCACAACAAGTCGCGGAAGCATTTGCTACATTCACTGCGGCTATGGAGATTTTTACGCTTGACCTCGTCGATGACTGCATCTCCCAAGCATGGACACCTCTGCATGGCATGGGGGAAGCCCCCCAACCCACCCACAGAACCTCCTCCCAGCACCCCCCCCCCGCTGGAACTCACCACAAATGCTCGTGCCACCCGTTGACGAAGTGTAGTACCCTTCATCGCACGAACACGACGCCTGCAAATTCTCTCGATCGAAGGAAGTCACGACGCATTGACCATGCCCGTCACACGCCGTCGCTGTCTGCGACCCCACACCCACGCCTCATAATCCTACACAAGTGGCGTAGGACCGCTGGTCAAACGCAGTCGCACATTCACTGTCGCTGTTGAAACAGTTGGTCCCCAACTGCAGCTTGCTGCAGAAGACCTCGCCTCCTATCAGGGTGTTGCCATCACCAGATAGATAGTTGTTTGAAACGTCAATGGTGAGTGAGGTGTTAGTGAAAGGCGAAGGAAGGGGCCCTGTGAGGAAGTTATCTGAGAAAGAGATGTACGTGGCCATGTTCAGGTTTGTGAGCGTCGTAGGAATTGACCCCGTGAGCGAGTTGGTCCCCAGATCCAACGTCTGGATGGCCGTGAGGCTCCCGAGTTCGCTCGGGATCGTGCCCGTGACGAGAGAAGATGCTGCGTTGAAGATTTTGAGCCTCACCAGGTTCCCATACGATGTGGGTATGCCGCCCTCCAAAGAGTTGCCATCAAGCCTGAGGTTGGTGAGGGTCGTGAGAAGCGCAACGGCGGTCGACAGTCCTCCTGTGACCTCATTGTTAGACACGTCGATGGATTGGATGGCGGTGAGGAGGGTGAGAGCTTGAGGCAGAGAGCCGGAAAGGCCTACGGCCGAGAGCGAGATGGCGATGACATTGCCTTCGGAGTCGCAGGTGACGCCAGAGAGGGATGCCGGGTTGTAGCACGATGCAGTGGACTCCCAGTTCAGCGAAGCAGAAGCTCCGAGACCAGACTGGATAGCATCTAATGAGGCGTCTGCAGGGCAAGGGAGGGACGGAAAACATCGTAGTTAGAGATTTCAGGTCGAAATGTCAATAGACGGAAAAGCAGGAAACCTTTATTCCATGACACCTGCAAGCACTATGAGGTTTGCAAAAGCAACACATGTCCTAACACACTATGTCAAAGAACAAAAAAAAATATGTTGGCGTAGCTTATGGCATAAAAACGCCCGCAGTATCCAATCTTGCCCCACAAGGAAACTGTCCTTGAACTATTAAATTTCTAGGGGGGGGGGGGGGGGGGGGGGGGAGACAGTGACCCATACTAAGTGGCCCTGACTACGACACATGTGGGCCATGACAAATGCCATGCTTTTCATTCATTCCATTCATTTATCATCATCCCCAACTGGTCCATCTAAGCATGGGGGATGTTGCTCAAAGTTTTCAAATTGACATGAAAAGTGTCGTATATCGCTCATCAGACTGCTCTTTAATTCGTTCGTACCATTCGGGCATTTTCTACACTGCAAGGTACCATAGGAAACCGCCACGAGATTCAATCTACGCCGCAAGGTCAATCATAGCCAACACAACACAATTTCTCCTCTCACTTCAGCACAAGGTGAAACACCTACATTGCCACACTAACCCTTCTTCT
>SZWC01005485.1:28102-32797 GCA_023375785.1 Penium margaritaceum
TTGTCCTGTCTCCTTCCCTCTCATCTCGTCCCAACCTGCCTGGTCTCGTCTCAACCCTGTTGCACCCCACCATGTTCTGTGACGTCTCGCCCACACCACACTTGCGACTAAGCCCCTGCAAACGAGTTCCGAGCCGCGAGTAATCTACGCTCGTTTGGCCGCGCGTCAAAAGCCTACCGAGGGTCTACCGACGTCCACGATAAAAAGCCACTCGACCTCTTTCGATGCCTTTTGTTGCGAATTCTCTTTGTAATACGAAAACACGGTTGCATGTCAGTTTGCGCTTAGATCGGGGGGGGACATTTACCTCCACCAATTGACGTCGGTCCGGTCAAATTTTGGAGAACTTTAAAGAATGCAGAGAAATTGGCTCGTTAAGCCAGAAAACGAGTTGTGTGGTTTATGGAGTTCGCGAAGTTCTTCCGCACAAATTGTTAGCTCTCTGCCTCGGTCGATAGCTGACTCACGATCGGGCTAATCTGGCCGTTAGAAATAGGTGTACGCACGAATTTCGCATCCACGGTCAGCCGCGAGTCTGCAACAAATCATCGACGGTGCATGTCATCTGACGTGAGCCTCCACACCCGACGGCGACCTCTTCTCGCCTCAACCGAGAGGCAAACCTCTCTCGCTTGTTTTATTACTTTCTCGACTCAAGGGGACACTTTGTGACTGGGTAGGGACTAGCCTTCCGCCACACGGTGTCTGCACCCCGCCGGTAGCCCTATCCGGCCGCGGGCGATAGTACCCCCACTCCTACCCCCCAAACCAGCGTCGGACGTCCAAAAAAACCTTGTCGCGCTGGCAGTGCTTTGCCATGTAAGTAATCTGCTGGTGCGGTTGACCGAAAGGATCGTAGCCTGCTGGTGCGTGCACTTTTTCACCGTAAAAAGAGCACGTGCCATTCAGTCGACCGTCAGTTCCAACAATATCTCCACTTTCAGCGCGCCTCCACATCCGAAGTATCTCCGTCCCGCCGGTTAGTCACCTGCCTTGTCGACCAAGTCCCCTCATGCCGCTTTTGCAGCATCAATTCTTTGCTGACGTATGCTTTTGTACTTCATGCAGACATGGCCTGTCATCTCGCTGCATGCAACCAAGGCGATGGCTTGGTGCCCACCGCAATCATCGACAAACCAACCTCACCTGGCGGACGTCGTGGTCGGGCTTTCTGTTGGGACTACTTCTACGTCATCGGCGGTGACAGTCCGCGGGCCCAGTGCCGCCTGTGTGAACGTGCTGGAACCATCCGGACAGTCAGCGTGAGAGGGAGCAACACCACATGCATGTGGAATCACCTCGCCACCATCCATCGCACGGTCGCAACACGCATGGCCGTCGACGGCCGTGCTCCACGTCGGCTTCGCTTCACATTGGCCGACAGCGCCGACACCAACACACTTCTGCAGCGCCCTGTCCGTACCATGTGGGACCCTGCCTTCTTCCGCAGCTGCATGTGGAAGGCAGACGTTGAAAAGGACTTACCATTCGCCGCCATCAAGTCTGACTGGCTGCAGACTGGGGTTGAACACGCAAACCCGGCGGCCCAACTTATGAGCGCGATTACCGTGGCCCGCGACATCGCTGAGGCTTTCCCAAGATTTTCAGAGGCTGCCCGTTCCCTGGTGGTCGAGTGCGTCGGGAAGATTTCTTTTTGCATGGACGCTTACACGTCAGACGCAAATGACTCTTTCGTCTCTATGACCGCCCATGGCATTTATCGTGGGCGCACGATGACGATGCAGTGTGGGTTTGAGGAGATGTGGGGAGGCCATGATGCGTATGCTCTTTACAGGGTTTTCTGCGAGTGCGTGGAGGGATGGGGGTTGTGGGAGAGGATGTTTAACTGGGATGTTTAACCATGGACAATGCCTCGGCCAACATTTCCATGGTTTTATGGTCCAGGGGGGGTGTCCCGGGTTCCAGCTTGGGCACTACGTGCGGTGCTTCGACCATGTGCTAAACCTGGGGGTCGGCCAGATATTAGGGTGCGTGGAAGTGGAATACGTTGTCTCTCTTGTGCGTGTTCTTGCCAACTTCATCTCCCGCAGTCCTCAGCGTGAAGCCGCATGCGAGGACTACTTCCTCGCCAACCATGCCAGGCCATACCGGAAGGTGAAGGTCGACAGCCGCACCCGTTGGAACTCAACGGTGCACATGCTTCAACTCGCCACCGACCAACGTGCCCCTCTGGAAGCATGGCTGGAGACTATTGGGCATGGGGACATGCGCCTCTCCAGCGGCCAGTGGCGGACCGTCGCCGTCCTCGTCAAGCTACTTGTCCCCTTCAAGGACATGACGGACGACGTGTCCGGCAAGAGCTACCCGACAATCGGACTGGCGGTCCCTTTCTACAACCTGCTGCTGGACCACCTGACGGACCATGCTGTGAAGTTCGAGACGGGCGCAGCAGCCATGCTCGACACCGACGCGAACCAGGAGCTGCGGCGGGTGCAGTCCGCACTGGCGCCACGCCTTCGCGAAGCAGTCAACTTCATCACCGGATACTACGGCCACAGCGGTGACGTGCAGTATCTTGGAACCTGGCTGGACCCACTCTTGAACCGCGCATACTTCGAGGAGACATATTGTGGGGAAGCACGCGACATCCATCCGGATACTACGGCCACAGCGGTGACGTGCAGCATCTTGGAACCTGGCTGGACCCACTCTTGAACCGCGCATACTTCGAGGAGACGTATGGTGGGGAAGCACGCGACACGGAGGATGTGCAGCGCATCGTCATGGCGCTGCTCGAACCGTACGAAGAGGCGTATCTACGTGCCCTCCGACGACAGGAGGAGGATGCAGACACTGCCGCTCCCCCCCCCCCCCCCCCCCCATCCCGGCGGAAGTACCTTCCACTTTGCGACGGCTGCCTCTCCGCCACCGCACGCCAGGCCTGTTGCACCCGCGCCCGTATCTCCTGCACCTGTGGCGGTTGAACCTGTCGCATCTGCCCCTGTCGCACCTGAACCTGGCGCATCTTACTCCGCGAACGCGACAAACGCAGACGCTGAGAGCAACGAGGGCGGACCAATCACCACGCACCCTGGCACTACCACCCGTGAACGTACACGCGTCGCGGAGGCAACGCTTGACATGCTGCTGGGCGTGGGCCCGGAAGCGGAGCTGGACTCCGCCGGTGCAACAGCAGCCGGCATGCAGCCGACACGTGTGTCATCACGTATCCGCGCTCCCAAGCCCGCTGAAGCAGCGGCCGCCGCAGCTGCAGACTCGGCTCCGAATCGTATTGTAAGTAGAGCCCCCCCCCCCCCCCCCCCGAAACCACCGCACCACAGACGTGTTTCCATAGTTTTTATGTCTCCATCCAATGTTCCATAGGCTGACTATTATCCCATCTTTGGCAGGCTGGCGGGACCCCGTCTACGGTCACTATACGACCACGTCCGGGACGGAGGAACTCCACTTTGACAACGATGCCGGTCCACAGTCCGTTGGCACCAAGCGGACACGTCCGACGTCCGTGTTCGCGGACGGCAGTACGAGTGCACGTCCTCTCATCCGGGAGATGGCTCTCTACACCCGGACTGAGCGTCTTCTAGAAAACACCGACATTCTCAACTTCTGGACGGCAAACAAGCGGACTCTGCCGATACATTACACGGCTGCTATGGATATCCTGCCTGTCCAGGCCTCGTCCGCGGCATGCGAGCGTAGTTTCTCGCGTGCAAGGCACACCACCACCGATTTCCGCCGTGGCATAGCATCAAACACGATGCGGACACTGCAGCTGCTCAAGAACTGGCTCACCATACCAGAACTGCGTGGCATCATGTGACGTGTTAGGGTTAGACATCCTTTAAGCGACCATGACCATGGTCGCCTAGTGGGTGGGTGGGAAAAGGCTGGGGGGATGAGGGAGGACATCGATGGGTCTCGCGTGCCTATTTTCTGTCGGCCTGGTATGGCCATGTGTGCNTTGCGGTCAACTTGCCAACTTAAGTCGGAGTCGGAAAGTCGGTAAGTCAAGTCGGTGAGGGCCGACTTAGAGTCGACAAGTCGATGGCCAATGGGAAGGGGGAAAGACATAGAGAGCAAGAAGAAAGCCATACGAAACACGACTTTTCCCTTGCCACTTTCACTTCATCAGCAGTTCAGCCAGACTGCCATGAGTTCCAAGAGCCCCGGTGGGCCAATTTGAAGGTTGGTTCACTTGCAAGGCTGTGGACCCAGGGTTGACTTAGCCAGAGACCAAGTCGACCTGTCGACTGGAGTCAAGTCGGTCGACTTGGTCGACTTGGAGTCGGTTAGAGTTAGTCGGTGTCGACCGCAATCATGGGCTCAAACCCTTCCTGAAACCACATGAGAAGAATTTAGTCTAAAAATTCACACACAAGTAGCTCTAACTTAATTGACTGAAGTACTCCTGCTGCTACAACCACGGCCGTCAGAAATATTTAACTGGACGAGAATAGTTGCCGGCCGAGCGTCAACGCAAATGTACATTTCNACATCCTTTAAGCGACCATGACCATGGTCGCCTAGTGGGTGGGTGGGAAAAGGCTGGGGGGATGAGGGAGGACATCGATGGGTCTCGCGTGCCTATTTTCTGTCGGCCTGGTATGGCCATGTGTGCGCACGTAGTGAGTTCGATGTGCCGAAGTACTCTCCATGTGATTAGGGCTGGTAGTTCAATTATTCAGTTCGGGTCAAAAAATTGAATTGGACCGG
>SZWC01005485.1:45876-60186 GCA_023375785.1 Penium margaritaceum
TATATCTATATCTATATCTATATCTATAGCTATATCTATATCTATATCTATATCTATATCTATAGCTATATCTATATCTATATCTATATCTATATCTATAGCTATATCTATATCTATATCTATATCTATATCTATAGCTATATCTATATCTATATCTATATCTATATCTATAGCTATATCTATATCTATATCTATATCTATATCTATAGCTATATCTATATCTATATCTATATCTATATCTATAGCTATATCTATATCTATATCTATATCTATATCTATAGCTATATCTATATCTATATCTATATCTATATCTATAGCTATATCTATATCTATATCTATATCTATATCTATAGCTATATCTATATCTATATCTATATCTATATCTATAGCTATATCTATATCTATATCTATATCTATATCTATAGCTATATCTATATCTATATCTATATCTATATCTATAGCTATATCTATATCTATATCTATATCTATATCTATAGCTATATCTATATCTATATCTATATCTATATCTATAGCTATATCTATATCTATATCTATATCTATATCTATAGCTATATCTATATCTATATCTATATCTATATCTATAGCTATATCTATATCTATATCTATATCTATATCTATAGCTATATCTATATCTATATCTATATCTATATCTATAGCTATATCTATATCTATATCTATATCTATATCTATAGCTATATCTATATCTATATCTATATCTATATCTATAGCTATATCTATATCTATATCTATATCTATATCTATAGCTATATCTATATCTATATCTATATCTATATCTATAGCTATATCTATATCTATATCTATATCTATATCTATAGCTATATCTATATCTATATCTATATCTATATCTATATCTATATCTATATCTATATCTATATCTATATCTATATCTATATCTATATCTATATCTATATCTATATCTTTTTCTATATCTATATCTAAATCTAGATCTATTTCTATGTCTATATCTATATCTTTATCTATATATAGCTATATTTGTATCTATATTTGTATCTATATCTATATCTATATCTATATCTATATCTATATCTATATCTATATTTGTGTATTTTAATTTTATTACATATTTCTATACATATATATGCTTTTGTGTAAAATATATACTCATATGTACATAAATGTAACCATTTATCACCGGAATATGATATTTATCTATTTAGTTTTGTGTTTTGATGAATTTGAAAACTTTATTATCAAAAAACTCTTAAGATTGTTGTTTAGAAAGTAGAGGCTAATCTACGAAAGAATTTGCACACAAAATGTAGAAGGAAGAGTAATAGCAGCTTATCAGTATGATATTTAAGTATTTATCTATTTGAAGTATATATTTTGGTTTTTTTGTGTTAGTACAGCCTCATATTATCATTGTTGACCCCACGTCAATGTCAAACATGATCATGTACGTGGAATTTGGTAGAACCATCTTGAGAGTCTAAAGTGGGTATACTTGTTCAAATGTCGTCGCGGTCCACTACCTGCTTGTTTAGTCTTGTCTTTGTATTTTTTTGGTGTTCGCTGAGTGCGTCATGTCCATTTTCTTGCTGGGCTTTCGGCCTTCATATGTTCGCACTTCTTCTCTGCAAGAACCCGATGGGTGTACTCAAGAAATTGGTTGATGCTGCTTAGTTTTAAGTATTCCCATCGAAGGACAAAGATTTCACAACCCCCGTACAATCTTTCCTGCCATTAGCTACCCCCATCGAGGACTTCGCTGTTCCGCCGCAGACAAACCGACAAAGCTGTCGGCGGCTGACAGGAACCTCCACCACCCGGCGCACTGCTGACCACCACGCGCAGGTTGAGCTGTGCGACGGAGGATCGAGGATTGCGATCGGCACAGGCTTGACTTTTAGTTGAAAACGGGAATTCATTCGCTTGCCGTTCAGAAATGTCGGGCTGAATAGCGCAAGTCGTGCTACTATTCAGCCCGACTGTCCTGAATTTGAAGATGCAGTTTTTAACGGCCCCCGAGTGTTGGACCACCAGCCCGACTTTGAGCGGGGCTGGTAACGTCTACAGTGTGCCTTCACAACATTTTTGTGTTGACGGTCCGCGACAACTGCAGGTAGCTATAACTAGCTTTGCCTATTTCGGTGGGCCAGTCCCGAAGGCCAGAGGGGACCAGACTCGCGACTGATCTTCCGCTCATCGAGTCAGAAAGCGAGTCCACCTCGAACATGACTGAAGGCGACGGAAAACTACTAGTGGCGACGTCAGCAGCCTCGACGTTTTCATCTTGGACCAAACACGAACGGCACTACAGGCACGCCGGTAAACCCCATTTCAACCCATCGCCGGACCCATCCGGAGAGCGTGGTTCGGCTCCGTTCCTTCTGCGCATCCCACGCATCGAATGGTAAGCGTCACCGCTTGGCTGTCGGCCGCTAGACCGGATTACCGGCCGGCTGAGTACACCGTCGGAAATGGTCCAGCCTGACCTTCAGGGCCAGTGGCCGCGAGCGGTCAAGATGGGACGACTGGGACGAGTTTGTCCAGACACAATCATTGGGACAGGCGCGGTCGGCCCATATGTGGATACCTCCCCGGTGTTGCTTTCCGCATTCGGCATTCCACCAACCTTTTTGTTGATCAATCTGCTGATGTAGGCCAAGCTGTATTGTCATTGAAAATTTCTCGGCATCTGTTTCGAAGTGAAAGAAACAAACCGAACATTTTAAAACGTGTTGGGGCAACCTTGTCTTCTGCCTTAATGAACTATTTCCGCGCTGTGAAGGGTCACCTTAATGCGTTTGCTCGGGTCTGCTCAAGCTGATCCACCTTCCAACAGAGAAAACCGAAACTCTCGTCATCGGTTTCAACGCTTCTTGATTCAAAGACCTCTAATGAGCCCTCAATTTCTTACGCGACGAATTTCATACGGCGGAAGAAGCGACAAATCTCCTGACGAAGCAGACAAACGGCGGACTGGAAAGGCGATCCAACAACTATTCGGGATTTTTTTTTACTTCCAGCTCATCGCCATGCCTAACTGGGGGAGTGACCATATACCTGCTTTTTCGAGGTCACCATCCCCCTACCCAATTAGTTGAAACATTCAACACCCCGGCTACAACAAACCTCTTTTTTTGAACTATTACCAAAGCTTTCACACAATGACAACATTATGAACGTTATTTTTTAAAATTTTCCATTAATTTTTGTAAATTAATTTATCATATCTTTTAATTTGCTACATCCCTAACGTTTCCACCGAACAGAATGTACTTGGTGAATAGATCAAAGTTGGGAGTAGAAGGTAATTTAAGAAGGTGGAAAACTTGAGAAATTACTAATTATAAACTTGAGTAATTTTACTTTGATGGTAAGTATCAAAACAGTCCAGCAAAAAATGTTATGTCGAGTGGACCGTAGATGGTTCATGGAGATAGGTGCCGAACACAAGACGGTTAGAGGAATCGGGGACATTGGATAATTCTTATTTAAGTTTAATGTTACATCAATGGCAAGTTTCAGAATAGTCAAGCGCATATATATACGACACTCGAGTGGATAAATACAATGAGGCATATGTGGGGTCGTGGTCGCTCAAGTCGAGCGATGTGTGCGATGTCCTTGTTGTGATGTGAGCGGTCCTCATCTGTTTGTACAGCTTACTGCGACCACTCGGCCGTTTCCGTGATAGGGCACATCCCTGATGCGGACCGAGTTGGAGTCAGAGTATCGACGGGTGGTCGTCACACCCACTGGCAGTTGCCAGACAGCTGCCACAACGTCTCGGGTCCTTGTTGTGGTGCTTTGCAGTTTTTATGCAGTCGCTAGAGTTTTCTCCATGGACTAGCTCTTGGGCCCGATATACATGTTTTGCATTGTGTGTCCATCGATGTCGGACCTGTGCATCGTTCACGAGATTCCGCATCTCTAGTTCCAAACAGTGTTTAGTTTGTGTGCTTGTGTGCAGAGTTACGGCTAAAACAGTGGATTGTTACTTGTTTTGAGACAAACTGAAAAAGTCGCGTGCGCCACCCGTCGTGCGTTGCGGAAGGTATTAATGTTAGTGTCCTTGTCATTTGTCAGTTCTCTCTACATTACTAAGCTATTGGCGCTTATGAGACGGCTTAACCTTAGGACTCTGCACGTCTCCCTAACCTGATCCCGTGCTAATTCTTGCACCTGCTTGCTTGCTAGTGCGTCAGCTGACTAGACAATGTCCCCACGTCACCGACAACAAGGCTATGACTTTTCACAGTAGTTTCTCAACAATGTTGCCGCTTGTTTTGGTGGATGCAGGCTTTATCACCACAAGTCTTTGCTCTTGGTTTCTACTCCATGTGTCCATTCATGTTCTTCATATTCTTTTCCCTTGACTAGTGTAGCGGATTCGACGGAATCCTTGGCCGACTAGGCCAAAACCGCGGTGCTTGAGGGTCTCCGACCCTCAAGTCATCCCGTCTAAACACCCACAGTTCCAGGTGACCCCGCTCGAGCCACGTCGCTCCTTCGACCGGTCGGCGTGGCACTGCCACGCTACACTCCCCCCCGTTAGGAGTGAGAGCCGCCTCATCATCTCGGTAATCCCAACGTCGGATTCGAGCCCTCGAGCTCTGGTACCAATTAAGGCTGTTAAATCGAGATCGAGATGAGAAATCTCGATCTCGAAGTCGGTCTCGAACCTTTCGGTACGAGATGTCTTGTCTCGTCGGTCAAGACCGAGAAATTCTTGATCTCGTACCGAAGNTACCGATCTCGACCTCGTTGTGCGACGTCTCGAACTTGCACTAGTGAGGGCGCGTTCCGAGAGGCACTTTTCTTGACCGTGGTGATGAAAGGACGGTGGAAGGTTGCGTGGGAGTCGTGACCACCGCATTTTGTCAAGATATCGCTAATGTGGTGCATAAATGGATCAAACCACATAGAGAATGAGACAAACGGCCAGTCCGTGCGGAGAATAGACGTGTAGGAGATCCGAAGATAAAATCGATCTGCAAAAGTGACGTCAAAGTCGTGCTCATTCAACGTACCCGCCTCATATCCATCTTGGTTTACTCGAAGGAAGCTACAAGGTTTGGCGGTAGAAAATTTAGTATTCGCAAACCGTTAAAGCGATTCTACAATGTGTGTCTTCTCACTTATCCATGTACCGATCCTACGACCTTCACGTATAATGGCCTTGGCACACGTGGCAGGTCCACCAAAAAAAATGCGAGAATGACACTGCGGTACGAGATTCTCGTCTCGATCTCGCATGACATGTGACGTGTCTCGGTCTCGTCTCGTCTCGCGCGTGACAATTCGAGATTATCTCGTGTCATGCGGTACGAGACAACGAGACGAGACAAAATCGAGACAATCGAGATCGAGACCGGTCTCGATCTCGATTTAACACCATTAGTACCAATGTAACGGATTCGACGGAATCCTTGGCCGACTAGACCAAAACCGCGGTTTTGGCCTAGTCGGCCAAGGATTCCGTCGAATCCGCTACAACTAGCCTCCCTATTGATATGATTAGCACGTTCTCACGCAACAACAAGCCATCCTTAAAGAAAGCCGAGGAAACTACAAGCCTACATTCTGTACCGGAGTATCGTAGTAATTCTAACTTTCACTCAAATTCTCATATGATTTAGTGGTACTAACTTCCACCCAAAAACAGGTTGTCTTCAATTTTGGACATGGTATCATATTCCCTTTTACAAGTTAAGGAGGAGAACCGACTTTCACCCATCGTTTACGTCCTTAAGGGTGTACATTGCCGTGTCCCACCTTTTGAGCCCCAACAACGAACAATTATCTTGTTGCTCCTGAGTCAGTTGTGCCAAAAAACGAACCTTGCACCTCTATGGTCGTAGTGAACACTTCTGTGGTAGTGAACAAGTCATAGAGACGAGATTGTGAAAAGGCATTAAATGGAAACGCGTGGGCGAATTAAAATTGATTACTTTGAGCAGAGTCAAAGTCAATATGGTAGTTTTGTCAGATGTCAGATACGAGTGATATGCAACTACCAGTCCTCCACCACTTTATTCGGATTCTTTCACGCTTGTTTTCAGCAACAAAACTCGCACATATCATATGCATTTTGTTGGAACAACAATTGGGAATCACGTATCTCTCAAGCATATAAAGTCATAAGGTACACTTGAACTTATCCAGACCGCATTGAACCATTCATGACAAGCAGGGCTGCAATACCGCGGTATTGAGTACCGCGATACTCGAGTACCGCGGTATCACAGTACCACGGTACAGATACCGCGGTATCGTAATTTTGTGGCAGCTCATTACCGATACCGGCACGGCGTTACCGACGGTATTGGTGAAATACCGCGGTACTATACAAGTACCGTGGTACGCGGTATACCAATTTATAAAACACACATTGTACCACGGTACCAAAATGTGTACCATGGTACTGAATGCTCTAGTAGTTTTTTAACACAAAAAATGAATTCTAAGCTTAAAAATGAGATAAGTAATAGATGTCATGAACTTGGAACTCAAGTTTATATACTCACAAAGAAAAGATACACCTTTACATGATATTCACTTGTGATATGGAGATGTTTAGGTGNGACGTCGACATGCATGTTTTGACAAGCAAGAGGGGCATATTGTTCATTTTTTCACAGTTGCATCCTTGTCGAAAGGGCGGATGAGGCTTATTGTTCCGACACAGGGGCGAATGGGGCTTATTGTTCGGACGGAGGGGCGGATGGGGCTTATCGCGCCGACGGAGGGGCGGATGGGGCTTATTGTGCGAAACGGGGGGTATACAGTCACTCCGCCCTAAAAAAAATGAGGGAAGGAGAGGAGGGTGAAGTTGTGAAGAGGTCCTCTAGTTGAATACGGTAGTCTCTTGTGTTCGTTCTTTTTTAGCTAAAGAAAATGGGGTGAAAATACTCAGATACCCATAAAACGCAATGTGTGACTCTGATCCGCCCGGTAGCGGCAAAAAAATTACTCAAAAGCCCAGTCGAAAATCA
Organism: Penium margaritaceum; assembly: GCA_023375785.1. Classification (NCBI taxonomy): domain Eukaryota; kingdom Viridiplantae; phylum Streptophyta; class Zygnematophyceae; order Desmidiales; family Peniaceae; genus Penium; species Penium margaritaceum. Next base: position 52,881 of record SZWC01005485.1, read on the forward strand.
TGCTCGCTCGCGGCATGCGTCGACGGGCGAGCATGAAAAAATCGTGCATGCGGACATTGCTCCCTCGCGATCGAGCGAAAACGCCCTTCTTTCGTTTTCGATAATGTTTTTCAAACGCAAACCTATGACTTTAACACGCAAACCGCATTCAAACCATACCCCTAATTACATTAAAGGTTTTAGGGTTTTATTTTTGCGCGGGCTCCTGCTGGGCCCCGCTACCGCGGGGCCCAGCAGGAGCCCGCGCAAAAATAAAACCCTAAAACCTTTAATGTAATTAGGGGTATGGTTTGAATGCGGTTTGCGTGACAAAAAAAAAAAAACTAAGCGGTCATCGCTCCCTCGCGATCGAGCGAAAACGCCCTTCTTTCGTTTTCGATAATGTTTTTCAAACGCAAACCTATGACTTTAACACGCAAACCGCATTCAAACCATACCCCTAATTACATTAAAGGTTTTAGGGTTTTATTTTTGCGCGGGCTCCTGCTGGGCCCCGCTACCGCGGGGCCCAGCAGGAGCCCGCGCAAAAATAAAACCCTAAAACCTTTAATGTAATTAGGGGTATGGTTTGAATGCGGTTTGCGTGACAAAAAAAAAAAAACTAAGCGGTCATCGCTCCCTCGCGATCGAGCGAAAACGCCCTTCTTTCGTTTTCGATAATGTTTTTCAAACGCAAACCTATGACTTTAACACGCAAACCGCATTCAAACCATACCCCTAATTACATTAAAGGTTTTAGGGTTTTATTTTTGCGCGGGCTCCTGCTGGGCCCCGCTACCGCGGGGCCCAGCAGGAGCCCGCGCAAAAATAAAACCCTAAAACCTTTAATGTAATTAGGGGTATGGTTTGAATGCGGTTTGCGTGACAAAAAAAAAAAAACTAAGCGGTCATCGCTCCCTCGCGATCGAGCGAAAACGCCCTTCTTTCGTTTTCGATAATGTTTTTCAAACGCAAACCTATGACTTTAACACGCAAACCGCATTCAAACCATACCCCTAATTACATTAAAGGTTTTAGGGTTTTATTTTTGCGCGGGCTCCTGCTGGGCCCCGCTACCGCGGGGCCCAGCAGGAGCCCGCGCAAAAATAAAACCCTAAAACCTTTAATGTAATTAGGGGTATGGTTTGAATGCGGTTTGCGTGACAAAAAAAAAAAAACTAAGCGGTCATCGCTCCCTCGCGATCGAGCGAAAACGCCCTTCTTTCGTTTTCGATAATGTTTTTCAAACGCAAACCTATGACTTTAACACGCAAACCGCATTCAAACCATACCCCTAATTACATTAAAGGTTTTAGGGTTTTATTTTTGCGCGGGCTCCTGCTGGGCCCCGCTACCGCGGGGCCCAGCAGGAGCCCGCGCAAAAATAAAACCCTAAAACCTTTAATGTAATTAGGGGTATGGTTTGAATGCGGTTTGCGTGACAAAAAAAAAAAAACTAAGCGGTCATCGCTCCCTCGCGATCGAGCGAAAACGCCCTTCTTTCGTTTTCGATAATGTTTTTCAAACGCAAACCTATGACTTTAACACGCAAACCGCATTCAAACCATACCCCTAATTACATTAAAGGTTTTAGGGTTTTATTTTTGCGCGGGCTCCTGCTGGGCCCCGCTACCGCGGGGCCCAGCAGGAGCCCGCGCAAAAATAAAACCCTAAAACCTTTAATGTAATTAGGGGTATGGTTTGAATGCGGTTTGCGTGACAAAAAAAAAAAAACTAAGCGGTCATCGCTCCCTCGCGATCGAGCGAAAACGCCCTTCTTTCGTTTTCGATAATGTTTTTCAAACGCAAACCTATGACTTTAACACGCAAACCGCATTCAAACCATACCCCTAATTACATTAAAGGTTTTAGGGTTTTATTTTTGCGCGGGCTCCTGCTGGGCCCCGCTACCGCGGGGCCCAGCAGGAGCCCGCGCAAAAATAAAACCCTAAAACCTTTAATGTAATTAGGGGTATGGTTTGAATGCGGTTTGCGTGACAAAAAAAAAAAAACTAAGCGGTCATCGCTCCCTCGCGATCGAGCGAAAACGCCCTTCTTTCGTTTTCGATAATGTTTTTCAAACGCAAACCTATGACTTTAACACGCAAACCGCATTCAAACCATACCCCTAATTACATTAAAGGTTTTAGGGTTTTATTTTTGCGCGGGCTCCTGCTGGGCCCCGCTACCGCGGGGCCCAGCAGGAGCCCGCGCAAAAATAAAACCCTAAAACCTTTAATGTAATTAGGGGTATGGTTTGAATGCGGTTTGCGTGACAAAAAAAAAAAAACTAAGCGGTCATCGCTCCCTCGCGATCGAGCGAAAACGCCCTTCTTTCGTTTTCGATAATGTTTTTCAAACGCAAACCTATGACTTTAACACGCAAACCGCATTCAAACCATACCCCTAATTACATTAAAGGTTTTAGGGTTTTATTTTTGCGCGGGCTCCTGCTGGGCCCCGCTACCGCGGGGCCCAGCAGGAGCCCGCGCAAAAATAAAACCCTAAAACCTTTAATGTAATTAGGGGTATGGTTTGAATGCGGTTTGCGTGACAAAAAAAAAAAAACTAAGCGGTCATCGCTCCCTCGCGATCGAGCGAAAACGCCCTTCTTTCGTTTTCGATAATGTTTTTCAAACGCAAACCTATGACTTTAACACGCAAACCGCATTCAAACCATACCCCTAATTACATTAAAGGTTTTAGGGTTTTATTTTTGCGCGGGCTCCTGCTTGGCCCCGCGGTAGCGGGGCCCAGCAGGTTCCCTTTCAACGCATGGGGAGTCTCGAACTCCCCTCAAACTCTAAACAAACCTACCCCCGCTAGTATCACAAACCCTTCAACGAAAGGGTTTGTGATACTAGCGGAGGGCGCCGCATACCATGCGTCCTCAGCGCATGGCATGTGGTCTCGCCATGCATTTTCGTTTGTTTTCTTTGTTACTGGCGTGGCGGTAGCGGCGGCCGATGGGTAGTTAGGTTATTTCTCGCTCGACGACGGGCGAATGAGTTTTATATTTCTACTATTCGGGTATATGGTGACCGAACCCAAGAAAATGACAGTTAAATTTGGCTATAATTTTCAGCCTTGGAATTTTGGACCCGTCCGTCCAAAAGCCCTGGTATTTTCTTAGTGTCATATTTTGGTCAAACGTCCATGTCCTTGGTCTGTCCCTAGGACTTCGCTTTTTGAATTTTGAATTTTCGAATGTGGGGGTTGAAGTCGTACGTCGCAGCTCGCTTTGCACATAGATTCGCACGTAGATTTCCTGTCCATTGCGAGCTTCCGAACGCACACTCATCCGCACTACCACGTAGTTGTAGCGCGTTACCGTTACTTGTCAAAGTTTTTTTCTTTCACTTTCTCACTACCGCGTTACTGTACCGCGGTATGATACCGCGGTACAGTAGAGGGGTATCCTGTCAGGTTAGTACCGATACCGTACCGGTACCATGAAAAAAAATACCGTACCGCGGTACTACAATACCGCGGTACAAAAAAATGGTAAACCGCGGTACCGGTAATACCGGCATCAACCCTGATGAGAAGCGTTGGACATTGTGGTGAATCCCACCCCTATGGCTTTAGCATGTGTACGTTCTCTTTAGTGCAACGAAGACGTGTCCCCTATCATTCCAGCAATCATGAGAGAGGTTACAAACAATGACAGATTTTATGCCATGGCCCAAAAAAGGGCATAAGTGCAAGTAAATCTTCCTCAGTCAAATCTTTGGGTGAAGGACATCTCCATGCATGCCGAGGCCTATTTAGAGAGACATGGGTGCAAGAGCACTTTGACTTAGTGTTTTTCGCCTGACACACTTTCAGCCTCGACATGTTTTGCCTTCATTACCCTGCCAAGGCGTTCCACACTCGTTTCCGCTCCAGGGATGCCATGAGAGGAGCCTCTTCCCTTCACACCACCAGTACTGCAATGCTCTGTCCTTGTTCTCTCCCCCCTGCAGGTGCCCGGTCCCCGTGTGGTACCAGGCAACAGCTCCCTAGTCTGAGTTCTTCTTCCCCACAGCTTCGCTTGGCCAGTGTGCATTTCACTGTCCTCCATGACCACCACTGGCAAAGGCATCACCCTCCAGCGTATGATCTTTAAGCTACATGCTAGTCTACATCCTCCTCACCTTCTCCTCCCTCGAGCTTGCGTGCAGGCCACTTCTTCCTCCAGCTCCCGTTTCTTCCACATCTCCACAGTCACGAGGTCTCTTCTTCCCTCCTGCTGCTGCCGCTGCCGCTGCTCCTGTCAGTGCCAAAGGCTGATCTTGCGGCGGGGAACGCTCCGGCGGCGTCTCTTGCCGCGAAGTTGGGGTCGTCTGCGACGCGTGCAGCCAAGGCACCACACAGAGCACCGATGTAAGCCTGCCATCCATTCCGTCCGAGTGCCACCGCAAGTAGTGGACCGTTTGCAAAACATGTAACACAGAATTTTCTAGTTGGTCTGAGTGCCACCACATGTTCGACAAGCCGCATGTTCAACAACATGCACGGGCGACGACATGCACGGGCAACAACATGCGCGCAGGACAACATGCACGGACGAAGGAAACAGACAGACAGTCCCTCCACCAGATAAGCAACCCTGGCCCCAAGAGCACTGCGTCGGTGTAAGCCTCAGATTGATTGGATCATACATCGGCGTAAAGCCTGGCATTCGTGTGCACAGGATTCCGACCGGCCACGGCTCAACAGAAGCACAGAAGGATGGGAATCACAAGTGTGCCCATCCTCTTTGCCTTAAACCTAAAGCCTGCCGTCCATTGGCAAAAACGCACCAAGCATTACGCATCACGCTTCCATGCCATCCAGGCGTGCACAGACTCCGGGCAGGCCGCAGGGTCGACAGCGGCACACGCAAAGGGACAAGCCAAGGCAACGTCTCCCTCCCAAGAAGTTTAAACCCCACCCTCGATCTTCACTCCTAGGCATGGTAGTCCAGACGCAACCGAAGCACATCAATTCTCTCCACTGAGAAACTCTGATACCAACGTTTTTTTCGAACTTAACAGAAAACAGGCCTACGAACTCAGGCAGGGCAGAAGTTGAACTGGGCCAGGAGGAAGCACCACACAGGGTCCCAGCCCCCCCCCCCAAACCCCCCACCCCTCTTCCGAAGGAAACCCGTCTCCTCACAACACCCCGCCCACTATTTCCTCCCACGATACCATCTGAGCCACTTGGAAACACCCTCTTATCCATGGCTCATTCAAATCGCCATCCAAATCGGTTCAGTCGCCATCCCCTCTTCCTAAGAAAAAGTTCGGCAACTTCCCCTGTCGCTCGAGAGCCCAGCAAAGACACTCACTCGCCATCGCTCTCCTATGTCCGCAAGCAAGCCGAAATTCCCATGGGGACATGAAAGCTTTGGAGGAGCTTATCCTCCGCAAACGATACACAAAACGATACGCAAAACGATACGCAAACGATATACAAAACGATACGCAAAACGACACGCAAACGATACACAAAACGATACGCAAACGATCTCAACACACACTTTGAGCTCTCCACGGACCGCTCACCTGAGCCAGCTCCTCGTCCTCCCCAACACGCTGCACTAGCCTCTCCGCTTCGACGCGCGACAGCGGAGGCAGCACCGCAGCAGACGCACCAGCGCCTCCCCCGCGCCGCCGCCTCGGCTTCAGACCAAGCGGGTCGAAACCGTCCGACGCTCCCCAGCTCCCACTTCCACCTGCAGCTGCTGTGCTTGCTGCTGCCTGTGCTGCAGTCCGAGGAGGCGGCATGGACGCCATCCTCTCCACAGCTGCTGTTGCCGCCGATGCGAGCGCATCTGCCGGTGCTGCACCAGCTTGCAGCAGGTCAGCCGTTGCTTGCAGCGGGCTCCTATGTCCCATGTCTTTCTCCTGCACACGTGTAGGACAGAGCAGACGGTGCTCATGATAGAACGAGGAATAGGAAGGACACCGTGGCTCTCACTCTTTTTTCTCCTCCTTTTTCTTGGGGGGGGGATCCAGGCTCCATTCTGAGAGACACTTCTCTGGTGCCTACTGGTCCGACTCCCACTCCTGTGATTGAGTGTCAACGGTGACACCCTCAAGTGTCAACGGAAAGGAAAGTAGGTGGTGAGTCGGTCAAGACGCGTGTGTGTGCAGCTAGCCAGAGAGGGAGAGCAGACAAGAAGAAAGGAAAGAACAGATGCACCGCATGAAGTTGCCTTTTTGGTCCCTGCTTCCACATAGAACAGCAAGAAACTCTGAGAGGGGATGCGATTGCATGACCGCAAGAGCAAGCACATGTGCAAGACCGTAGGGAACGCCTAAACGTGCAAGACCATAGGGCACGCCTAAACGTGCAAGACCATAGGACACGCTTAAACGTGCAAGACCATAGGACACGCCTAAACGTGCAAGAACGTAGGACACGCCTACACGTGCAAGACCGTAGGACACACTTAAACGTGCAAGACCGTAGGACACGCTTAAACGTGCAAGACCGTAGGACACGCCTAAACGTGCAAGACTGTAGGACACGCTTAAACGTGCAAGACCGTAGGACACGCTTAAACGTGCAAGACCGTAGGACACGCCTAAACGTGCAAGACCCTAAGGCGTGCAAGACCCTAAGGCGTGCAAGACCGTAAGGCGTGCCTAATCGTGCAAGACAAGTGGAGTTCCAAAGACAGGCAACACTAGGACTCCAGTGCACGTGCAAGATCCACCGCAAACGCGATGGGGGGATGTTTTCTATAAACATCTTCATCTGGGCAATGCTCCAGCGCTCAGGTACCTTGCTCCCAGGAGCCTTTGACTTGCTGTGAGGTTGGCCACGCAGGTAGGCGTCGCTGAACGGTCGTTGTGGGTGGGCTTCCCTCTGTCGTTTGTCGTCCTCTTCCATGCGCTTGTCCCACGCTGCCGCCTCAGCCTGACACAAAAAACACATAGAATGAAGCAGACCGAGTCATTCATACACTTCGACCACGACGCCACCTCTGCCTGACCCAAGAAGGCATGTGTGGGGCCATGCGTAGAAGGAAAATGAATTTCCTCCTGGCCCACAAGCAAGGCGCATTGGGGCACCTACAGGTAGCAGAAGGTTGCAGCAACACAGTTTCGATCAAGTCGAGCGTTTTGCGAAGTAGTTTGAGAATCACGCTCACGTGGCCCCTCGTTGTCTTCTTCCATGAGTTTCTCCCACACTTTGTCTTCTTCCATTCTCCCACACTTTTGTCTTCTTCCATGAGCTTCTCCCACACTTTTGTCTTCTTCCATGAGCTTCTCCCACACTTTTGTCTTCTTCCATGAGCTTCTCCCACACTTTTGTCTTCTTCCATGAGCTTCTCCCACACTTTTGTCTTCTT